>LUCW03000274.1:37500-42500 GCA_001586965.3 Sphaeroforma sirkka
CGGAACATCCCGAGTCCACCTTGCGTGGGTGAAGAGGAACAACTGTACCGTGCTGGTATCGCTGCGGTAGGGCCAGCAAACTGGTACACGTTATTGTGATGACAAGTAGCAGAGGCCCGTTGGAAGGAAATTGAAGTGCTACTGATATCCATCCAAGCTGGTATTGAATTGCTGCCTAACGTATACTCGACTGTAAAACGTTTCATTGACAACCGTGCTGAGGCAAGTGCTTGCAGTGTGAGTTGCGCTAAGATACGTCACTAGTCTACTTTGACCTCTAGCCTGGAGACGTGATATTTTAACCTGGAATGCACGATCACAGCAAGTATCCTTCCAACCAATGGGTCGTCGATAACTAGCGATGTGGTTTTATTGGTGGAGGGGCTGAGGTGCACGCCCTTTTAAAGCGTCTATATTCTAAACACGAATCTGAACGCAGGCGGGAGATCTTAAACGAGAGGATCTTAACCAGGATAAACTCTCCGAACAAATGTCAATTCAATTGCAGGTCACTCGCCTCACTGTGCTTGCATGCTAGCTTGTAGCACATAGACTAAAACGAAACCGTTCGGGTGTACTGTGTATCCGTTGAAACGCTGCGGCACGACGAAACGATATGATCACTACAGTGCACACAACACATGCACACAGCCCTGCACGGGACAAACTGATCCTGGAGTGTATACACACACACGCTGGTGGCTGAAGGACACAGAACCACGATACATGGACCGAATGCTCAGTATGTGTCTTCATCTGAAATCCCGTTGTGTTATGGATAGTATATTCTCATCACTTTATCGACCACAAGAATAATGCAACCTCGGGCTCCAGTAGGTATATCAGACAACACACACTACAAGTTGCGGTATGGGTCCGTGCGAAAACTATGGCTGCGCATGATATGTGAACACATTAATACGTATGCAGACACTTCGCAAATGTGAGGATGTATATGACCATTTACTCGGTCAATCTATTCAGCAGCATTCCGTTCGGTTCATCTACTTCTCACAAGCAAAGTTTGTGCCAATTGACTGACTGTGCTGACCTCAGCGGATGTGATCCCAATTAACATATCCACCGGATGCATCACCTCGTGACACACGTTGACATTGTTCATGCTTTGCACTGGAGATCCGTATTCACTCAAAAAGAGAAGTATGTATCTATGCAATACATCTATGACAGTACACTGTTGGAGAAGTATGTATCTATGCAATACATCCATGATAGTAAACTGTTGGAAGGCGAGGAATTGGTGTGAGCGGGCCCGGGATGATGACTAACAAACCGGAGGTCCTTGCATGGATAGAGTTTGGCACCGACATATAGCATACTAGAGTATGCTAGTAAACGTATTGTACGCGTTGTTAGTATCAGGCACGTATGCTTGTTATAGTATACTACAGCGCCATAGTTTTGTTTACTATCTGCTGAGTCTCAGCAAGAACACTCCGCCAGGGAATAGTGTAGGTCTCTCCATCTGTAGTCCATATCGATAGGTGTACACGTTGTTTATGGCACTCGATTAGTTAACAGGTTTTGTTTTACGTCTTCGGCCACTAATCTGCGCTCCAACTGTAAAGTGGTCAGTGCACTCCAGTGAGACCTCAAATCCGTACTTACGCTATAGTAAGTCCCACAACAGCTGACATACGTCTGTACACCCCGAACTGTGCTATAGAGCGATACGTTTATTTAATCTAGGAAACGCTTTGCTTCGACTAAGAATGCCTCAGGGGCGTCTGCGTGCACCCAGTGACCAGCGTCCAACCCTTTGATCTCAAAGTTGGAGAATAGCGCCTCAATCTCGGGCAGGAACCGCGGCTGAGTAGATATAAAAACATACGGCATATGAGGTACAGCCGAACCAGCCAGTGTGCAGGGCAATTCATATTGGTGGCAGGTAAATAAATGTATACAAATGCAAATATATGTAAACAAATGTAAATAAACCCAAATGACAAGTAATCAAATCTTTGATAGAATAAAGTTGTCTCTGTCAGTGAAGTAGGGGTATACATATATATTCTCCAACAAGTCTAGGAACCATGGCTAAGTAGATAGAAGAACATACGGCATATGAGATACAATCCAACCAACCAGCGTGCAGGGGTATTCAAATCAATTGCAGTAATTGCATCTAAAAGACAGGTAAACAAAGCTCTGAAACAAAATAGAATGAAAGTGTCTGTGTAAGTGAGGTAGGTAGATATAGCTTCTAACAAAGCTCTGATACAAGATAGAATGAAAGTGTCTGTGCAAGTGAGGTAGATAGATATAACTTCTCTACCAAAGCTCTGATACAAGATAGAATGAAAGTGTCTGTGCAAGTGAGGTAGGTAGATATAACTTCTCTAACAAAGCTCTGATATAAGATAGAATTAATAGTGTCTGTGCAAGTGAGGTAGGTAGATATAACTTCTCTAACAAGGGGCAGGGAACGAGGTTCGTATTGGGGGTCGTGGGTGTCCAAAGTAGAGGACACACGGAAATGCCAGAGCACAAAAGTGGAACAAACTCATATGCCTGCCTACCCAAGCCTGCCTACGCTCCTGCACACTCCGTTTGATGATCGTATAGGCACTAACTACTTGTAAACTTCGTATGTGCGCAGTTCATTCTAACCTACGTCTTCTCTCACATCAGCATAAAGGAATAGAGGCAACTGTAATGGTCTCTCGGGGTTGTACCAGTGTATACTGCTATGGTAGTAAAGGGGCATGACGTTCTCGCATATAGCTCAGCTTATCACTCTGTAAGGACTATCTCAGACACAACGTACGAAGCACAACCGATCGTAGTTAACTACATATACTCCGGGGAGGAATGCCGTACTGGCCCCCTATAATAGACGCTTAATCTACCGCTAGTACTAATGTTATAACACATATACATTCAGCTAAGCCAACACTTACATAGTAGGATTACCTGATAGTAACAAGACTTGTTTCCGTGCAGGAAGAGGGTTTACTATAACCTACCCACTCATCCAGCTAAACTATCACTCACATAGTAGGATTGCCTGATAGTAACGAGACTTGTTTCCGTGCAGGAAGAGGGTTTACTATAACCTACCCACACATTCAGCTAAGCTATCACTCACATAGTAGGACTACCTGATAGTATTGAGACTTGTTTCCGTGCAGAAAAAGGGTTTACTATAACGTACCCGCACATTCAGCTAAGCTATCACTCACATAGTAGGATTACCTGATAGTAACGAGACTTGTTTCCGTGCAGGAAGAGGGTGGGGCCGTCGAACGGTTTGTTCTTAACCGTCTCGGGGAATTCTGTACAAAGAAATAAAGAAATAAAAATATATATGAGACTCACTTCAACTCACTCGTACAGCCGATACCATATTTGTAGATTACATTCCCAGGCTACTGTAGGACACTTCGGTTGTATATTATACACATTGCCTCATACAGACTATACCAATATAAAATGCATCACCAGGCTACTATAGTACACTTATGTTTTATATTATATCTATTGCCTCGAACATAAGGCTACAGTGCCGTACCTCCGCCGGCCCAATATTGCTATTAGAAAACTTAAGTTGGAGCTAGCAACTGCGATAGCACCAGACGGGTATTGTCCTCATGTGTGAGTCACGCTCAGAATAGCATTCGTCGCGAAAGGCAGAAAGTATTCACAAACCTATCACTCTCACACATATATATATATATATATATGTGTGTATGATGTGTGATGTGATGTGTGTGTGTGTGTGTGTGTGTGTGTGTGTGTGTGTGTGTGTGTGTGTGTGTGTGTGTGTGTGTGTGTGTGTGTGTGTGTGTGTGTGTGTGTTTGTGTGTGTATATATATATATTATATGTAAACATCAATTCTCTGAAAACCAGCCACACATGCATACGAATATCATTGAGCAGACACGCTCGTTCATAGACACCACAGTGCCACACACACTCCCTGTGCTCTCACACATCCAATGGGACATCTCAAAGACCAACGCTACACCGATGCGTGTATATACTTTCCACATGCGCGTAACTACAGTAACTTAATCACGCGTGCAAAGCTGCCCAGGGCTCCGCTTGATGTGCGACTGACTTACTGGCAAAGCTCGGAATGAGTGACGGGAGGATATTTACATTGAGTCGCCATTTGAACTCCTTGTCGCCTGTTTTAACTAAATTTGTGATCATGAACTGTAGGTGATCGTCGTCCTGTGTGGTGTGTGGTATGGTACGGTATGGTATGTGTGATCGACCATCCCGAAGCAAATTGTAAGTCAATGTACCCCATCACAGATTAACATCACGTTCCTGCCTTGATGATATAACCCAAGACTTGAGTTTTAAGGTTTAGTCTTCTTAATCTCATACAGCACTGGTTCGCGCCATCAATTCGGATATGTCGAGAAAGAGAAACCATGCCAAGAAACCCAGAATGGATATATAACGCGTCAAATACAGATCGAAATGGTTAAAAACCTTACAAAAACAAGAAACGTCTACTTACTGGGATGTCGACTTTAAGTGCGTCGTATGCCTCTTTTCGGCTATTGATGGATTCCAAATCGAGATCCGCTAACGCCTGAATAGGAATAGCGAGGTACGTGCATGGTTACAATACTGGCCAGTAGAGGTTCTTTAAAGAATACGTTCAAAAGCTAAAGAGACAGTTAAAGTTAACGCAGCCAAAGTCAATACTGGCCAGTAGAGGTTCGTTAAAGCATACGTTCAAAAGCTAGTGAGACAATTAAAGTTAACGCAGCCAAGTCAATACTGGCCTGTAGAGTTTCTTTGAAGCATACGCTCAAATGCTAGTGAGACAGTTGAAGTTAATGCAGCCAAGTTAATACTGGCCAGTAGATGTTCGTTAAAGCATACGTTCAAAAGCTAGTGAGACAGTTAAAGTTAACGCAGCCAAGTCAATACTGGCCAGTAGAGGCCCTTTAAAGAATACGTTCAAAAGCTAAAGAGACGGTTAAAGTTAACGCAGCCAAAGTCAATACTGGCCAGTAG
>LUCW03000274.1:47500-73176 GCA_001586965.3 Sphaeroforma sirkka
GCATGCATGCATGCATGCACATACACACATTACTTACATTACGTTAAGCATGCATATATATAATCACACACATACATACATACATACGCTCATATAATCATATATATCCCCATATATATAATGTATTACATGCATAATTATATATACATTATATAATATGGATATAATACAGCCAATAATAATAATAATATACATATATATTATACAACATATATATTATATACATACATATTATATATTAATAATACATATTATATAATAATGGCACATTAATACATATTGCATAATAATATATGCATAATAATAATATATAATAGCATATATATGCATAATAATTATTATTATGTATACATATAATAATGTAATAATATATAATTATATGTATATATTAATAATATTAATACATATATATATACATATATGTATAATTGTATACATGTATGCACATATATAATATATATGTATACATGTATATATACATATGTATATTATATATAATATTATATATGCCATATAATATATATATATATATGTATAATATCATATTATATATTATATATATAATATATATATATATATATATATATATGATGATATACATATATATGATATGTATATAATACCATAATATGTATATATATGTATGTATATATATATATATATATATATATATATATATATATATATATATATATATATATATATATATATATATATATATATATATATATATATATATCGTATGCCAAACCTCTCCGCTGACGTCTGCTTACCTGAAAGTCCGAATTGCGTTGCCGTGGACACAGGGCGCGAGCTGTTTACACTTAGAGCGAATGCCAAACATGACGTATAACCTAATATAATTTACCACTCTGGTTATCTGTTTGATAGATTTGTCAGTGACAACTCTGGGCTTTATTTGAATACATACACATACATGAACAAAATTTAATAGCGCATGATATATAATACGTTCATCGTTCAATATTGGCCGAAATTCAATTTTTGTTGTCGTTGACTTCATCAGATGCGGAAACGATAACTCTAGTAAACTACTTGTCGTTTATTCATTTCGTACAGTTAAATTATAGCACTATCGTCTGCTTGTTCCTTGAAGTCTATTTACGACGAGTGTTGCTTGTTACCAGCAGTAAACAATCCGTGATTCAGCGTTGAACCAATCCACGAGAAAAGCTATAAATAAAATGATGCTCTTTTTATATTCGGCAGCTTTTTTTTGTTTTTTATTAAAATTAAAATAAACAAATGCATCATATTTTCATATCTGAAAAAGGTAGGACAATATATTAAAATATTTATGTAGCACCCGTCTATTCAGTGTAAATAGCTAGTGGGTGTATTTACATAAATATATGTAGTCGAAATCCATTGTTGTAAGTAGTTTGTATACTTTTTCTGAGCGCGGAAGTTGCACTTCTATAAAGGTATGGTAGGTGCTATGCTGTTAACAGATCTATCTTTGCATTCACTCGTTTTAACAGGTGGTGGGCGATAAAAACTGTTTCGTAGACGGCGTGTGATAGCGTCCTCGTGATGATTGTTAGCTATATTCTCATCCAGTTGTTCTACTCTTTATTGAGTGCTCCAGTTTTATTTATCAGCACTAGGTTTGGGATATATCATAAATCTTGATTACGAATTCATGCAGTGGCCTTCAATTTCAAACAATGAGATTTGTGCGTTCAATTTTATTGCTATGAACCTTGTTTTATGTTCGTGTGGTGTTGTGCGCCCCCACCTGCCAACATATCGCAGCCGAGCACAAGTACAGATTTGTGCTGTGTGATACTCTGGGCGGTTTCATGACGGGATAGTGGAACTTCCTTTGATATTCTTGCTAGGTATACAACACAGAATTTATGTACAATGATCACAGAAAACGCTCCAAGGCTACCGGCTCAGAGGTCTGCTCATTGATGAGATAGCAACTATAGTTTAAATAGTACGCAATAATAATTCCCACAAAACATAGGTATTCTCTCTAAAGAGAGATGATCTGACAAAATTGTAGGCTATTTTCTACCCGTCCATGGTTCTAAGCCTAAGTTAAACACCCACTCTCCAGATGCGACCCTTGACATGTGCTGCACTCGTTCTGTTGTCGTACCATGGGGCTGATGGATTGTCCACCGAGTTGAACCAGTCGAAGACATATCAGAAAGAAATTCCTTGTCCTCCCTTAGCGAGACAAGCGGAACACGGGCCGAAAGTCAACCTGGATGGCTGTCTGTACAGTACAATCCTGCTTTCCCACGATGGCGAGGTCCTGAACGGGCACAAACATCACATGTGCGTGTGCCAGGAAGGTTTTAAATGTGTGGGATGTGCCGATACATGTACACTGAACGGTTTGTCTCTTTTCCACCCTGGAGAGGGCATCAATTGCGTGCCGGTGGCGAGTCCGTCACCGAGCAATAAGAGCTTCTGGTATGTGTGGTCCTTTTGTCTTTGGGACTCAAATATAGCTAAACAAGTATGCACTTGGTTGTAATTATTAACTTCTCAACGATAATTTATAGGGGAAGGACTTGGTCGCATATTACGGGGGATGCAACTATGGAAGCCGCAATCGCGGCCTGTTTCGCCGCTATCGTCTTCGCTGGCAAGAAAGCAGTGACCAAGTGGCATAAGGACCAGGAGGCTGATCCAATAGCTGAGTCCAAAGGTAAAGAGGCCGTACCAGATGGAGCACCTAGAACAGAACCAGATGAACACACCGCTTTAGTTGTTCAAACGTAGTTAGAGCTGGGTGTTATCATGGGGTATATTTACCTAGATAGCTGTATCTGACAAGCCCCGTCTCTTACAGGGTATTGGGTAGCTAGATTGTGTGTATGACTGGGGCTGTGCGGTCCAGCCATATACACAATCTTGTGCTCGCGATATTAGAGTACATCCCTCTCGTTGCTACTATGGAAATAAGCTTCAGCGTATAGATATCGAAATGAAGCTAATTTGGATGTATAATTTATTCGAGCAACAAAAATGTTACAGTAGTATTTATTTCTATGATATGGAGGCTTGCTGCTTTGAACATTGCCTCTGTGAGTATGCTAATTACATCTATAGACACGGCTTGGTAGGTTTTGCTTGTGCATCGCCGTTGAATTTTTCTTTGAATTATGGCATCGGTCATACTCGGGACGACAAGACCGCACTTACTGACGTCGAAGACTATTTTCTAGGTACTTACAGTGATTGAAATTGGTTAAATGTGACCATATAGTAAGATTCTACGATATATGTGTCCTGCTGACCGCCGCTGCGGAATCTCCAAAAGGCCTCTTGAGTCTTGCTAAAACCTCTTCTCAGTTTTCAATTTTCAATTGCTCTTTTATATATCAAAATATCATCCCTCTCTGAAGACATCTCTCGGATTATAAAAAATACACAGTATGTATATACTATACACCAAGAGACCTAAAAGACAGGAGAGGTATATATATAAAAATCCATTTACTTACTATATAAATATACTTGGCAGCAAGACCTAGTAGACATTGGCAGTCTAAATATGTATCTAAAAATATAGATATATCAGACTATGTACACATTGCCAAAAAAGGTATAATAGGCGGGCTACAAAAGCGCCCCAACTGCATATGTGAGCACAAGATAGTAAACGTATTTTTTTAGAATATTACATCATTGCCTCACAGGCTCTAAGAGAATACATATGTATAAAATAGATAAATAAATAATGTCGTGTCAACTCACAGTACTAGACTAGCTATACCTCAGCCACAGTGTGTGAGTGTGTGGTGTGTGTTGAATTGCTAGTAGCGTGGTCGCCTGCGCACGCCTATTAAAGGCTCTCGTTTGCACAAGTCCGTCCACACTTTGTCGCTCTCCACGAAAGAGCAACAACAACAGTAGTTGGGCTGGAACCGAAGCTGCAGAAACGCTCGTACGGTCCACACGAGAGTGAGTACAGGTCTTTATATCGTACATTTGGCCTGTTCTTTTTATAGTACGCGTGGGGTATACAACATGTGCCGACGTATTTTCTGGTAGTATCGCGTGTGTAAGATCGTAGCTAGAGCATCTGTGATGCGATCACTGCGTTAGGCATTGTTGGTAGCCAACAAGGTGCGATTCAATAAAACGGCGATGTATGCCCAACCTCTGCTCATTGCTCATTGCTCACTAGCCAATAATCTTAGTTCAGGTATATTCAATACAGCGAGAATCCACATAACTGCTTAATTTGAGTCTGTAGCATAGTCACTGCTTTTGGCGAGTGATCGCATGGCGTATCCTTTGATTAGCGCCCTTAATACGCTGCCTGTTTCTCTGTATTCCTCTTTCTTTCGTGTTACCTTTCTTAATGATTCTAGTCGCGCCTGGCATCATCGCAGTGTGCACTTTCAATACACGCTATCGTGTGAGTTACTTAGCTACAATTCAACTGTCGTGTGTGCAATAACATCGTGTGGTGAAGTCCATGCGGTTCACGGGATTACTACCCTGTGCATAATGTGGTGCAACGAGCTATCTGTACATCGTGTGTGCGTGTGGGCTCTTCTCTGTGTGTACTTGCACATTTCACTGCATTTATCGAACCTTTCGTGGAAACTGTCTACCCTGTGCATGATGTGGTGTGACGAGCTATATGTACATCGTGTGTGCGTGTAGGCTCTTCTCTGTGTGTACTTGCACATTCCACTGCATTTATCAATCCTTTCGTTTAAACTGTGGAGGCTCAAGGGACTTTTATCATGGAGTTTCGCGACTCTCAAAGAAGGAATGCAGATTGTAATCACCAATACCACATGAGTTTTTTACTTCCTTATAACACACACAAAATCTACGAAGATGCTTCACTCGAACTAAACTAAGAATTAAGGTTATAGCGTACTGATATTCGAGATCGGTGTGTTACAGTGAAGTGTTGTATTGTGCATTTGCTTCACTGCTTCACACTGGTTCCAACGCTGTAAGTACGATGTGTTGTGTACGCATATATTTAATGGTATTTCAGGCATCTGAATCCTAGAACGGTGACAAATACGTCATGTGACTTGATAGCCACAGAAAGTAGGCGGAGGCTTGATGGTCTGGATGTGTGAAAAATAACAGGCTTTCTTCGGAAGCACTTTAGCCACATGACTGACATAGTTGTATAAAAGAGGCGGTAAACTTGCACGAGCAATCTCGCATACAAGTCTTCTGAGATTTTGGGATAATGAACCCTTTCCCAGCCCTCCAGACACTGAATATCCACGGTTCGGCTGACGCTTACAGAGCGTGATAAATACAGCTGCGCATAACGTATAAATCGACTCAGCATGCCATTCTTCGCTACGTCTGGATTCACTGTGAGCTCAGTCCTGATACTGTGTCTCCTATCCGTCTGCAACTGTATGTTGAGCGATGAATACAACACATCGTCCGCGCTTATAGTTGTGCGGACTTAAGTTGTGTCAATAGTACACGGCAGTTGGGCTGGATGATTGTCTCTTGGCATTATGGTGAACCACTCGCTTACTTGCTTGTAGTATGAGATTCAGCCGCTTATATAGGATTTCTGGTAGTTTGATGAGATTTCTCGATTTCTACATCTTTCGTTTATTACAGTGTTAATGGAAGATTTGACATGAAAATATTATGGGCGCTTCAGCATATTGATGTGTACTTACACGATTCATATACATGATTGTCGGTAGTACGATGCACACGCACACACCTTCAATCCAGAAAATAAAACATTGCTATACTAAAATTTATTACATTACACGGTTGTGATGTGTTGCATTTTGTGTTGGCACAGTTGAAGTTTAAATTAACCTTTGTTGAAATACAAGTTGGAATTTACGGCGAGTGTGCACACACAGCTTGTTTATTCATGCAGGTCTACAATGGTAGGGCTGAATGCAAATCCAGAGGACATCCTGTGTCAGTATTTTATAAATTGCCTGTCTGCAGACGGAACATGGCCTAGATCCTCGATGGCGCTATGGCGTTCTTCTGCAAATAGATGCAATTACATTCTGACAGACTACTATGCCTTTTAAGTTGGAAAAGTGCTGTACTTGTCACACTACAGATGGGGTGAATGCCCACGGCTATCTGTCCAAGCCGCAAGCACGCAACGTTCCCAACAATGGAGATCGCCAGTCGTTATCTGCCGGCGGTCCCCATTCTGTGCTCTCGGGTGGAAAATACCGTCATGGTACGTACAAATTCATACAGCGTTTAACTTTAAACCGGATCTGTGTACGTTTTGTATAGCTATTGTCTTGAAATTGTAAACTTGCTTTGAGAAGCGCGCCCTTTGCAGAGAATAGCTATCTCGAATGAGGTCTGAACTATGTATTCATTACGATCCGCAGGGTTGTGTGGTGATAAATGGAATGCGGACCAGAAATGGAATGTTCCTGGTCCCATCCAGGCTACCTACCAAGAAGGAGAGAGTATCGATCTGGAAGTAACGGTAACCGCTCATCACCTCGGCTGTAAGTGCCTTCCTGTCATAGTGGAAGATATGCTTGTGCACGCGCGTGTAGTATTTCTTTCCCATAGTGCCGCTCGCAGAGGCACTCATGTACGGGAAACAATGAAAGAGTTTATCTTCGCTCGTTGCTATATAGTAAGACAGAAACTTTATATAATATAACGAGATATTGATATGTGCATTTATCCCAGGAAGAAGAAGAGACGCTTCTCTCCCGCTATACCTTGTCTGTATCGCTACCATACTTCATACACGCGGCAAGTCTTATTCCCTCAGTCTCCTACACCATTATAACACAAGCACTCTCAAGCATACCTCACCCATCGACTACGGGTATATAGCAACTCAATTTCTTCGTATACCACTCTCCCATGTACAATACCACTGCAGGGTTCGACTTCCAAGTGTGTGACAAACCCCGTGTTGTTCATCGATTGTAAACTATATGGAGTGTGCATGCGGGAGCTATAGTTACTGACAACGCCTCGGGGTCTACAAGCTTGTGATAGCTTTCGATACATTAATCGTAATTATATATCATATGTGACATAGGACTATGGCGCGTTGTTGGTTGATAGACCGAGGAAGTGGAATAGTGCACTACAATACCTGAGCTGCTTAAGTTTGATACTATCTGTTGAAAGTAGACATGCTATAGATTGCTGTTTGCTGTGGAATTTATGACTGAGCAAGCACTGTGCACCATAGCGACCCTCGACATGAATTGTGCAGTTAAGGCTGTGCGTGTATACAATCGACCCTCTGAATCTGCGAATATATGGCAAATGTGGGGGAGATCAACCAAGTAGCGCCCACGTGCATGCTACCGTGTGGGTACGGCAGCGCACAGTGCGCGTCTGATACTGACATGGACACACTCGACGCATTAAAAGCTTTGTGATAGCCCCGACATCACCGAAGAGTGTTTTCAGCGCAACAAACTCAAGAGAGTCACTTGTGATAATGACTGCGACCTATGGTGGAAGCCACTCTCTAAATCCGAGACGATGTCTCAGGTACGGTCGTACTTTTAATTCACTATAAATGATCAAGCACGGTAAACAACATGTGTGGTATTGTGTGATAGCCATTCCCGGATCTTTGCAACTCATGCACGTCGATATCGAACCTCTCCCATATAGCGTCGTGGTCTCCGTTTTTTCCAGGTCGCTAAGTCAAGCAATACAAAAAGAAGTATATCATATTTTCTCAACAATTGTTATTCAGCATAATAGCATGATCTCATTGTCACGCTGCAGTAGAAGGTGTAATTTAAAGAGACCGCTACTCAGTACACACACGTCAAGAGAACAACTCTAAACCGTAACTAGTAGAAGAGATGCATCACACATCATGATAACGTACTTGCATAATGGTAACATACGTCTCCTCATCCGCACTTGTGCCAGGTCGTTACCGCAAATGGCGGGTACTCGTACGACACGGTTCCGTCGGGAACTGTCATCTTCAAAGCCAGTTTCAAGCTACCCAGCTCTGTGGACTGCACCCACTGTATGTGTATAAGTCAGCATCTGATCTTTAAGTCAGGTTTAAACGAGCAGGGACATTATGAGGAGCTTCCTGAATCTCGCATCCTACAGCGAGTATTTAAGCTGGCGTATGCGAGCATGCACTTATTCAACTGCCTCATATATTCAATTATTTTGTTCCGGTGGTCGATGTTAATGTCAGGCATTTACTTTTCGCCCACACAATAGACGATCTTTGCAGTCTGTAAAACCTTTCGCGCGACAAACTAATAGTATCAGTGAGACCGCCAGTCTCCAAAGCGTCCAGTGCGTGAGTGGACACCATTGTGAATAGAGCCACGCAGACAAAGGGTGACTCCTTACATTTCAATTTTCTTCTGCAGGCGTATTAAGATGGCATTGGTTCACTGCCAATAGTTGCCCTGCAAAAAATCCGAGCAAGGTTTGTGTAATGCAATATGGGTGTATATGAGGCTTGCACCATCATCGATTAAAGAAATAACAATTGGTTTGCAAAATGTGTTATAGTCGCCACGTGGATACCTCTTTTAAAAGTGCAGCTGGTATCGACCACATGTAAACAATGAACTCGCCTCATCGAATAGGACGAGTCGAAGATCTCCGAAGAATTCTGGAACTGTGCCGATATCCGCATTAACGCACGATCCGGCAGCACCCGCAACACTGAACCGTCCAAAGGCTTGGTAAGCAAACGGCTGTTGTTATCCTGTCGTGTTAGGCTGGTTTTGAGTGCGTATAGGCAACGGAAGTTCTGGCCACAGAAAATAGTCTGACAACTAACATTCACATGAATCTGACACGTCGCTAACATTAGTTGTCCATACTTTTTGCCGCGTGCGGTTCGTTCCAAAGTTCATGCCTTCAATCGACAATGATCGACAGTCCCACAGCCTAATCTATCATTTTCTTTACAATTTAACAGTACCAAGTGCCTCTCACTCTGTCCGTCCTAACCACCTTCTCCGACACCTCTATTAGGCCAATACCCTTCGATCTCGCAAGGGCGAGAACCTCTTCCCAAAGGGATACAACAATTATTGCCCAAAGAGACCTCACGGCAAGCCTTCAGACTACACAGTCAACAAGCAGTGCTTTGCATCCGGTCGCAGTTCCTGTTCCTACTAATTGGGTCGGATTGATGTGGAGATTTTCATGATGCCTCGATTGTACCTAGTGCATCTGGCAAACTTTGCACATCACCACACTCCTGGGGACACCGCCTACCTGCTACAGCACAGACGTATTTTACTCTTGTGAACCCATTTGGGCGCAAAAGTGACTCTACTGATATGTACTTCACCCCTCTGTGTATTTGCGCGGCCATCTGCAATTCACTTTACACTGGCTGAAAGTGGAACAATGGAGATGACATGTAGCAAAGCGTTTGTGGCCTTAAATTCTCTCGCATTGTACCGCGCAATATAACTTACGCTGCTCATAAACATGTTGTGATATAACTCCTGATCGGATCGAGTCTGTGAACTGACTTTGATTACTGCAATAAAATGGTCTAAGATGATACTAGTTTTCCTAAATAGTCCTTCGAGTTCCTTTCAAACCCCTTCCTTAATGTTGCGTAGCTTTCTTGCTGCCAATCCACCTAAGCCAGTTATAGCATCGCCATTGTAATGTATAAAAGCATGCTTGTCTCTATATATAGCGTGTCATGTACATCCTTCTGTGCGGGAGCTGATCAACATTACATTGTGGCTTACTTAAACTTAAACAGAATTTGCTAAAAACGGTTGTCAGAAGTTATTCCTTGATTGTTATAGCTTATCTTATTCATTAATAAACATACCTCGATGTAAGAACACACAGTCTAGTGATTTCTAATTTGTATTATTTTTATTGCTAGTGTATGCAGAGAGAGACTAAATCTATGACATTTTTTTACCAATTTGTAGCTCGCAACTAGTCATAAGAGAATCATATACGTGATATATCTCCATCCACACTGCTTGCTTGTGAACTCTCCTCTACTGCGTTGTTCGTGGTCTCACTCACAGCTCCAACCTCACAGCTCCAACACAGTCTGTGCCATAGTTTTGAACTGTATATGTACAGAGGTATATTTCATGAAGTATATTGTGTCACATTCGATGGCCGCCCCACAACCGCCCTAGTGGAATCCCAGTTCTTCTGCAACCATCCAGGCTGACGGTTGTAGCATGTCATTTTGGCCTAGCGTTCGATATCTGGCTACGCGGTCACCCCGTTCCTTGCGCAGTTCAGACTAACCCGAATTTGGAACAACTCTCTATCATTCCTATTGGTTTGGACACCATCAAGAAGCGCGTGAACGAAATACTCGGAGATTAGATATCTAAACGTCACTCATGTAGATACTTAGCGCCCATTGACTTATCCGCATCGGACGCTAATCGGCCTTGCGCTCCTCATTTTCTACACTTCCTAGAGTGTAGGCGATGCACCCTCATGATCCTCTAGAAATAACTATCGCATTCTATTACGCTGTGTATGTCATGGGATGCATTGCAGCTCTCTAGTCGACAGTATCGACCGCTCATCCCAAACTCAACATTGCCACGCATCAGTCAAGACAGTGCATCACCACCAAAGCCACGGGACCACTAGTCACTTTCTGCGGACATACCAGCCTCACCAATACGATGATGGCAGACATCGTAAAGTAGGCGTCAATGACCACCAAGATAAAGGCAGAACACACAACTAATACCCAGACCATACGATTCGACCCTTACCTGCGTGGAATTCGGTCTCCAACGGAAGGCCCACTCTGTGACTGTGTGGGTGTTTCTCTGCTACTACGACTTCTTTTGACTGGTACTCCCAACACTTAGTTTAACCGGTCAACTCTGTGTAGCCCAAGAACTAGAAATGGTTCGTGTATATGAACATACCCCTCAAGGATCAAAGATATGGCACCGTTCGAAAGCAAGCCGCCTGGCCCAGTTTGCGCTTGCCGTCAGAAGACATAAGGTTCCAGAGTGTAGCGTTGATTCGGAAACAGTTGCCCTCGGCACTGACTCTGATCCCGCTGTAGCCAGTAGAGAAGCCTTTATCTTCTACCATTTTTACAAACTGACATGTAAGGAAACGTGTTTAATGTAGGTAGGTATACAGGCGTGTATTTCGTGGCAGTTGATTCAGAACAGATTCGACTCGCTTGTACAAGCATATATTATTTTCGAACGAAACAGTATCGCTATTCTATGCGATCGATTATAACAAAAATGGTATCAACATCCCGAAATCGCGTTATCAAAAGCCACACGTGCTTCATGAAGATCGTACAGTTATACATATGATCGTACTGGTGGACACTACATACAATTTATCATACCATACATTATGTACAATATTATAGTAGCTGTTGCTGACACACGTCATAATATACTCATAACCATTGGTAAATCGTCTCGCGGTGTATATATATCCGATTACAAGACACTCGTATATATACTGGAAAGCGCTACTTCCACTCTTTTTTAGGTGTAAACGACTGGAAGAAAGAGTGAACCCTACTTAACCCCCTTGGCAGCCTTTGCAAACAACTGAAGATAAACCTCGCTACAAAAATGGTGCTCTATTCACTGCGAGTCATGCTGGAGAAAAGATTGAGATACCTTTTCTCTATCCTCGCGAGCATCAGGTTTGGCAGAGTGACTGGACTTCATTATGGTCAGACTATCCCAGTCCACCTGGAACTGCGCCAATGCAGCATCGTTACCTGAGAATTAGGGCATTAGCAGTTTAAATACAGGTACAAAACACACTCCCCTATCGCATACTACGAGGGCCGCATATTCGTATTGATCTCACCTCCCTCTTGAAGTGAGGATTACAACTCAGAATGTAAGCACAACCGAGCGAACGATGAACGAGTGAACGAGTGAGTACGCAACCGACTAAAATCCGTGCTCTGCCTTTACGGACACAGGCCGCCGACAATACAACGTACCGTAATTCATAACAGGCTCAGTTTGTACACCATGCGAAAGTACGGCTGTATGAGGCAGTGCTTTCAACCTGAAAGGAATTCGATTCGCGAACATACGGCATAAGACTCGATCACGGGCAGATCTGTATACTTCGGTGAAAAATAAACGTGACACGCGCACAAATGGACTACACGCACAGCTGAATGGAACTTGCGCACAAGAAACATTTGACCACGTAAGTCTCACATAACTAAACCTTAAAGTACATATAGATATCGCGTATCCCAACTTCGCAAAGAATGGGCAGCCAACATACATGACGTTCACAACACACTTTAAATAAGCAAATTCAAGCCACAAACGGAACGGTTCGGCCATGTCAAAGCATGGCAAAAACAATGCATATATAAATTCACAAGTACAATCTTTTTTATTATATATATATATATATATATATGTATATATATATATATATATATATATATATATATATATTATGTATGTGTGTGTGTGTGTGTGTGTGTGTGTGTGTGTGTGTGTGTTTGTATGTATGTATGTGTATGTATATATGTGCTATATATATATATATATATATATATATATATATATATATATATATATGATGATGTGCGTGTGTGTGTGTGTGTGTGATGTGATGTTGTGATTATATATATATATATATATATATATAATATATATGCGTGTGATGATGATGATGATATATATTATATATATATATATATATATATATATATATATATATATATATATATATATATATATATATATATATATATTATATATATATATATATATATATATATATATATGAATTAGAAATGAACTGCAAGAATTACACATATTCCCTTTATATATGCATTTATACATACATGTGCATATATGTGCATATATATATATATATATATACATGTTATTGATGATGATGATGATACGTGTGTACGTGTGTATTGTGTACGTATGTGTATGTGTATGCATATGTATGTATGTACATGTTTGTGCATGTATGTATGTATGTGTATATGTATGTATGTATATATGTATATATATATGATACATATAATGATGATGATGATATTGATGATGTATTGATGTGTGTGTGTTTGTATGGTTGGTATGTATGTATTATATATATATATATATATATATATATATATATATATATATATATATATATATATATATATATATATATATATATATATATATATATATATATATATATATATATATATATATATATATATATGTACATGCATACGTGTTTAAATATATATAATTGTATATTTATATTTCTCATAGTTCATTATCAATTTTTGCACTAATATATACCTGTGACTGTTTCATATGCGTGCATACAGGTGTGCATGTTGCTTGTTTTGATAATGCTATTGCCTACTTTTTAAGTGCGCATACTTTGCGGGGATTGGAAATAAACGACGAAATAAACTCCATCGACATCACATACGCTTTACCAAGCTCCTCGTCGGTGAGAGAGTTTTGCTTCTCCACCAGATCTTTACCGGTATATTCTCGGTACGAGCGTGTGATTAACCTAGCGTGTGCTAGCATTGTAGCGGATAACACGGGAGGAGAGGGCCCGGCTACTGTTCTGGTATACAGATCGACTAGTCTGCCCGAGATACACATAATTATTACGAAATCAACGGTCGAGGTGGAAGTAGTGGAATGATCGTATGGCCGTATGGCGCACTTCCATGTATTCGTCTTTATTTGGATGCGTATTCGCCTTTATTTGGATGTACCTATATTGATGCGAATTATGACCGTTAAGAAATACTGATCTCGTATATACCCTCCTCAAAAAAGTACAAAGGCTATGTGAATACATGTCAAAGATGATATCATTCTCATAGCCTCCAGAATAATCAACATTCTATGTAGTTTATGTATAAACCCAAAAACTCTACTCACCTACAATCGATTGTCTTATCGTAGCGACGTAGCCACCTCTATGAAAATAGAACATACGCGTAGCCGGTAAATCAATGCAAAAATAAAATAAAAATTCTCCCCACCCGAAATCGAATCAGGGACCTACCGATTAACGTAACCACTACAGTCGGTTGCTCTACCAACTGAGCTATAGAGAAGACGTTAATTTCTATTATAGTAAATTATTATAAGATGTTATTTTATTTTGCCTTTCTATTTTATTTTATATTTGAGTTATTTACGACTTTGCCCTCTAAATTTGTTTATGCTAGATTCTAGAGGGAGGGCTATGGATAAGATCCTTTGACCCTATCTATTAAAATCGAATACCCTCTGCGCTAGACTTGTCATTGAAAGGATATTTATACTGTGCAAGGTTTTTAGTAAACGACTAAGTCGTCATATCTGTACGACTTTGATAGTCAGTATGCAGTAACTGTCCAGCAAGAAGCAGAAGATGGCCGAATCCATACTTTGATAACAGCTGGTATGAAGAAGTCTACCTCTCAGGCTTGAGTTTCAGCATTCTGCGAGTCGCAAATTTCTCTCTAATGTTGAATATCTTGTCATTCCGTCGATAGTACACATTCGCCATTCCTGATCCAGTCAAGTACGAAATATTCCGTATCACTCGACCGTATGGGGTTATTGCCTCTGTATTTGGAGACAAAGTAGTTGCTGCTCTGCTTCCATCGGCGCCACAATAAACCTTATTTCAATGTCACGACACAAAGCATCAATTATTCTGCACACAGGATGTTAAAGTACTCTACACCAGTCTTGTAATGTTTCTTCTTCTCAAACGTTTTGTCTCCGAGCTTACCCTAAAAGTATCATATAATATAAATGTATTTTAATATCAGTTCACAAGCTAGCTAGCTTTATTCTAATCAATTGTGAAATTTTTTACATAGTAATACTTTGGTATATTCTTCGATCGGCTGCATTGATAACTTTTGACGGGCTTCACGCTTCTAGTTAGCTAGTTCGCGTTTGACTCTGTCGAATACCATGAAAAGTTTGACGATATCAAGACCATAGGAAAAGGTTTGTTCTAAGGATGTCCAAACATCCATTAGAAAAAGTTGAAAGAAGTTGAAAGTTCTTATCGAGAACAATGTCCACAGCATGCATTCACATGGAGTGATGGGCGCTCATACTCGCGTCGATATCCATTACACCTACAATACTGGATATTTGGGTCGTCATTAAAAGAGGTGACGATAAAGGAATCAATCCGAAGACATCCATCTTGACTATAGCATTCTCACCTGTACGAAACAACCTACATATACAGATGTAGATGGCTAAGATAAGTAATTCAAATATTCGGTCAAATCTAGTATGGAAAATGATTATAAGATAGACGCGTGTTGAAATTCAGTCACTAAATTAATATTTTTTTATGAGCGGTAAGCTAATTCCCTGTCCTGATACCGATTTGATCGTGGCCGGCAATCCCAAGACTCCAATAACTCTTGGCCAACCCCGAAAAGCACCAAGTCGAGAGATTCTAGTCTCCAAGGTACACTAGAGACCCTTATCAATACCAAAAGGCTTGAGCAAAAATTCTTAGTAGTATCCTATATTGACTATTGGCTTTGCTCCGGTCAAAGTATACGATTCAAGTAGTCTTATAATTGCTTGTATACCCTTTCTTTATCTTTTGTGCTATAGTACAAGGGTTCTAAGCTGATGTACTACTTTTTTAAACTATTCGCGACTGACCCGTAGTGGTCTACAAATCTATGTCTAGGCCTATATGTTTATGAAGCAAGGGTCATGTGGTGATGACTCGTAAAATTTACGTGACCACGGTTTTCGGCAACGTGTCCAGAAATTTTCTAAAATTGCCACACCTAAAACCTCTTAAAATATAAACACTCAGACCGAAAATCAGGAATATTCATTCTTGATTAAGAGTTGCCGACTCCTACACATCCATTAAGTTTTAAGATTCCTCTTCGCTCGGAGTCAGCATCAGTGGTAAAATTGCGGATCGCATTGATAGGTGACCTGAAGCTATTCCAAGTGCTTGCAGGCACAGTCCACCTTTCCTTTGCCAAAGCTGGGTCTGAAGTTCTGCAATGCTCGGAATAAAGCTTTTGCAATACATTAAAGAGCTACTGGCAGTCTCTAAACCAATTCGCTCTTTCTAAGTCTTACCATACTTATCAAGGTCCTCGGCGACATTGGCAAATTATTCAAGAGTTGAAGAACTCTTTCAAAGAAACAAGTACGCGTACACTCTTATTGGGACCTGATGAGCTGCCTACAGCAAGCTTATGATAGTCTCGATGTACATGAGCATTGTAGTGTTCCCCATCATAAGGATTACGGCTGATATACATGCTTTTATCAATTTATGCAGTGCCCATCGTATCGGATAGATCATCACGACGTTTCGAAATTACGTCTCTCATTTCCAGCGGTGCCGGGTTAATAGCTAGAGTCACCGCATTTGTCACGCGTTTTTGTTGTGAATTCGATAGTTGTTTCGAGGTATGCCGAGTATTTATCTTTCATGATGTGTCATCTTCCTGGCAAAAAAAAAACTTGACAGTTGATATCTCTGAACCACTATGAGCTATACGATTATAAGCCAAGAAAACCTCGTACAACTCCCTGTCGGCAAGCAAAACATTGTCTTGCTAAGCAATTCTATAGAGTTGGGTTCGCGCGCTCGATGTGACCATTAGCTTCATGTCGCTCAACAGTATAGTGGATGTGTACTTCAATTCATATGCCTGCTTATTGCGTGATACCGATTTAATAAACCTCACGGTCTCTTTCACAACAGATGGTGAAGCCCTGGAAAAAATTGCGCATCAATACACAGGCTCGACAGTCCTTTTAAGATACAGGCGTACTTTCTTTTCCGAACAGGCTCAACAATTTTTTAAGATGTAGGCATACTTGCTTTTTCGAACAGGTTCGACAGTCCTTTTAAGATGCAGGCGTACTTGCTTTTCCGAACAGGCTCGATAGGGATAATATTATTTATTTCAAAAATGATAAGTATGTATGTTACAATGTATGAACATATGATATGGCTCTCATAGTCGCTGTAGTGGTTCAGGAAAGATGGATGGGAAGAAGTGGTCAGTAAATTCCCGTTTGAAGCTTGGGCCAAGTGAGTCGACAACGGAAGGTATGCGCTGAGTCAATTCGAGCCGGTGTTGACAAAACACTGTTACTATCGAATGTTTCATATATTCGCTTGCTGACCTACTAAGTAGGGTACCCACCTCTGTGGTACGGATCGGGTCTGCACTGTGTCGTGGGATGGGTTAGTGCAGAGTATGATTTACCGAGAAGGACCAGGTTATCCGTCATAATCCGGTCGAGGAGCGAGGATGGGGGTAAGCCAATGCCGCACCAGACCACGGATGAATTTGGTACGTGTTGGCTGGCCTGGATCGGAAGTATCATAGGCGGAACCAACAAGCGCGATGATTTGGTTTGAACCAAAAGTTGGAAGTGGTACTTCAACAGCGTGATTAGCCGGGGTATGGGGAACATCTGTTGATGTGTCAGGGACGGATTAGGGTACGGTGGTTCTTCAACATGCTGGAGAAAAGATCCAAGGTGTTCGTGGAGGGTCCAGATACCGTGGATGTCGTGGCACTCCTGTAATTGATGAAGGAGGTCAGGGCCAATGGGCGGCAGTACCGGGCCTACCAGGATGCGTCGAATCGGTTGTTGGATGCAGGTAAAGTGGCTGGTAGTGAACTTGTGGCTACCGGGGCGGTAGAGACAGACGTCGGTGCAGTAGTCGAGCAATGTGAACATGTACGTATTCGTTACAATCATAGCACAGAGCCGTATTGGTGTAGACTCGAAGCAGCGATTGAAGCTGTCGTGTCTGGCTGTGTCTCGGTTTGAGGTTGGCGGTTTACCCATAACCAGTTGGTAGTAGTATTGGCGCCGGGCCATTGCCGCGATCTCTTTGTTGGACCAACGTTTTGTTGAGTACTTCCTGATGTCATCACAGCGTTGGCGGAGGGCTACATGGTCGGGTGTACGCCCCCTGCGGTTTTGTGTACAGTTTTTAGGTGAGCATAGATACTGTACGGGAAGCGCAGTAATGGTTTGTTGTGGGGCCCAGACGGGTTGCGTCAGAGGGGTAAGTGGATTTGAGCTGGCCATTGAGTCGAGTTGTATTCCCAGGCAACCTCCGAGGTAGTCCGCGAATGGTCGCGCAGGGAGCAGGCCGCAAAAGTGAAGTAAGGTTGTTTGATGTTTGGGAAACCGAGGGTATTTAGTGCCCGTGATGATGGCTGCTGCTTGGATGAGTGCTGAGTTAAAGCACTCGAACAGGGGGTCCAACGCATCCTTCCATATAGGCGGAGCCCAGGCAATAATGTTCAGCCCATATGTAACCGTGGATAGGATGAATGTTTTGAACATCACCAGTCGGTTGCGGGGGTGTCGCCAGCTGAAGCCATGGAAGCCATAAGCGCGGAAAGAGGTGATACCCAGTGACAATGCTGCCATTTATACGGAGGGTTGGCGCCGCGTGTCGCAAGTCGGCAAATCGTACTCGGGGTTTAATGACACCCTGTTCGAGGCCAGATTTGCGTCCCCACGCATCAATGTCATCTAAGAAGGGCTGGAGCGAACCCGATCGAGGGGCTTGGATCCCCGTGTCATTGACAAATAAATAAGAGCGGAAGAGCCTGGGCCGAAATTGTGCTAGCGTGACAGCTAAGGAATCCATGTAGATAATAAAGAGCTGGGGGCCGACGATTGAGCCTTGTAGGATGCCATTCGTTCTATGGAATAGAGACGACAGCGTGCCGCGGTATGTCACTCGGGTAGGGATCAAGTTTTTGGGCATTCCAGCATGACGCAGAAGTACCCATAGGCGTGGGAGTGCGACCTTGTCGTATGCCTTGGTTATGTCCAGACAGACATCGTTCCACTCCTCATCTGACTGTGTCTCAGATTTCATGGCGGCAAGTGCTTGGGTATGACAGGAGTACCGTGATTTGAAGCCAGCTTGGGTAGCATGGGTAGCAGAGCCGGGGTAGCTCGAAATCAGATTAAGAACGCACTTTTCAAAGATGCGTCTGACTATTTGCGTAAGCGTGATGGGGCGGAAGTCGGCGGGGGAGGTGATATCTGTATCGGCTTTCTTTGGGTGCGCTGTCAGGAGGCTGCAGTTCAGGGCTGCAGGGAAGGTACCCGCCTTCAGTAGCTCAGTGAATGCTTCGGCAAGGAGTCTAATCAGTGGGCTATTGGCGTCGGGGCGTTCGGTAGAGCGCTCCACGGCGGCTTTCAGGAGGAGGATGTGGATCCCGTCGGGACCAGGTCCCTTATAGGGATAGCGTAGTATTGCCTCCATTACATCGTCGTGGCGTATGGTGGAAGTGACATCAGGAGAGGGTTCGGTATCCGGTGGAACCACGTACGGGCTTGTAGAGTTGAATAGGGCCTCAAAGTAGCCAGCGAGGGTAGCGCCTGTGTCATCGGTACTCGGTATGCAGGGTTGGCGCGGAGACCGTCGTTGGTACGCAATATCTTTTGAACATTTGAGCATTGCTTTAGGCGGTCAGACGTGGGCGGAACGAGTGGTTTGGCAGCCGCTGAACCCAGGGTCGTTTTAAGTCATAATAGAACCCTCCAAATATTTGTGGATTAGTGGCATAGCGCCAGATGCGGTCGAGAATCCGTAGCAGCCCTTCCGCTGGTCCATGTAAAGTGAGACACGACCGTAGTAGTTTCTGATGCGCCCGGATTTCGCCTTGGAATAGTCGCGCGCGGGATTCGTTGCGTAGATGATACAGTCGATGGCGATATCGGTTATATCCATGGGAGGGGAGGCGTTGGTCCGGAGGCGGTGGCATTGCTGGCATTTGTTGGAGCCGATGGATTTGATTCGTGGGAAATATCTGGAGATCGAGTCCAAAGGTGTGATCACCACAGTTACCGTAGTCTGTCAGCTTATAAGTTTGGAGGGAGGCGGGGGTGGTAGGTCGATGATACGCATGTTCTGTACCAGTTGAGCCGCCAGCATAGAGGTAGTCCAGGTGCCACGTATTACGCAGAGCAGTCTCAATCGTTTTCATACGTAGTCCGTGATTTGTAGATGCGTGGCCATACTTCCTGGCTTTGAAGTTGAAATCTCCCCACACGACATCTGGTTGGAATCCGCCAATCTCGGGGCGATTCATGTATCGCCTGACGTCTTCTCCAGTAAGTGGTTTGAGTGGAAAGTAGAACACGGCCATATAAACGCCAAAGCAAAGAACACCGCGTACGTTGAAGAGTGTACAAGTTGAAAATTCGATGGGTGGTATTTGGAAAAGATACCAATACCACAGTGTGAAGGGTGTAATATATCATGCCGTGTAGTGTGATGTAGTTTATGATAGCGTGTGTTCGAGCGTATATGATTAAGAAATGTGGTGTTATGTCAGGTTTCAACCACACACATAACATCAACCTGACTTAAAATCGATACAACGTTTAAACACTTATCTGTATGTGCTGCGTTGTCCATGTTGAGTTCTTGTGGGTTGAAGAGCGTCATCGTCATTGGTCCTAACATTGTTCATCATCGGTCTATACTACTGGGCTCTCTTCTTTAACGATGTCAGCCATTTCTATATCATTGCCTGTTGTCGAAGAGTCTGTCGTGGAAGGCTGAGGCTGCGTATTGCTATACATCGTGTCGGACGATTGTGTCGGGGAGACCGTTGGTATATGAAGTCGTCCGGGTTCCGCACGCGCTAATTCTTTAGCGTTTGCCGGGATTCGCGGGGTAGATGAGAAGAGGGTTGCATCATGCTTTGCTTGGTAAGCCTTCTGGAGACGGTCCGCGGTAGACTGGATGATGTCTGCGTTAGTGGAGTTGACAAGTGGGCTCAGTAGTGCATCCATGTTGCGGGCAAGAATTTTTGGCGCCCATTCATGTGTGCAGCGGGCCTCCCGCTTGGTGCGGAGATAGTGGATCTGTTGATGCTTGGCTCATATGGAGCGTGCGTGTGTACGTTACAGTACTATAGCCAATCGCCGAGCTGTTGAAGAAAAGTGTAACATTCAAATGGGAGAAGAGACAAGCCGATGCGTGGGAATCGTTTCTCAAAGTTTTATAGAAGACACTGCCGCTAGTTTCCCGAAGAGAATCAGATATCATTGTTATTCCCACTGACACTAGCTGTATGGGATGCGGAGCTGTATTCTACGGGCAGCTCAATGATGTGATGATGCTGGTATCTTTTGCTTCGATTTGTATTCTATTACAGGGTTGGAGGCCTAAGCTATAATTTGGGCATCCGATCGATGAGAACGATTGCAGGATAGTCCTCCAGGCGTAGTGTACATTGAGACTGTGATTGTTGGGTTTGTAAAATGAAAGATTTGATTGGTGATGACACAAGAATTCGCCGTTGGTTCTCGATGTTACAGAACTTCAATCTCACCATATCTTACTTCAAAGGTAAGATGGGGGGTGGTACATACGGATATTGCCGTAATGATGACTCTGATGGTTGATAAATCGCAAGTGATTATGCAGTTGCAACTTTCAGCGGAAGGTCACAAATGATGATGTATCGGAAAAGGAGGTATGTAAACTTCGATGGAAATTACTAGGTTTCAAACTATATTAAACTAAAATACAATTTAGTCAGTTAGGATTTAGCAGTGGTAGCTTGTGTAAGAATGATCGGGACTGCCTCTTGTTAAGAGCCTAAATATCCTCGATCACACAGGGCGTACCTCTAGCTGTTCTTTATTGAATAATTTTCACTAGAAGTACTAAGTGTTCATGACCACTTGTCTAATTTGTAAATAGACATAATAACGTAAGTCACGTCAATACATTAGCTGATATAAATAAAGTTCCATCTGAAGAAAAGTTAAAAAAAGAAAAAGACTTATTGGATTTTGGAGATTGGCGGGAGGACCAAAATCTATAAGTAGTAGTTCGGAGATTATAAAATTTAGTTTATAATATCCTACATCTACTAATGTCTCAAATAGGTCCAAGTAGATGAGTCATACCAAATAATCAGGCTATTGGAGCCATCAAAGTGAATTTAGAACACTTTGGAAATATTGGAAAAAGAGCTTGTACTAAATTATGTAAAATACAAATAAAAACCAATGTATTATCTCAATTGATCTTGATATTTTAGACTGACCGGAGGCCGTATTTCTACATAGCCCCCAGTAGCTTTTAGAACTACGAACGTACGTTAAGATACGATCTAGTTGGTAAAGCGAAGACCAACGTAAAAACGGTTTCGGTCATGACTTATCGAGTAAGTATGTGCCTATATGTATGAGTTCAGGACTCATGTTGTACTCTATGTCGTTTAGTATTTGGTCCAGTAACCATTTCCGATGTAGGCGCCTTACGTTTATTATTTGGTAAGGTACTAGCCAAAGGCTGTTCTTCATTAGTAAGTAAGTTTGAACAATTTTCTGCACTGTTGGTAAGCAGATCAGAAAGTTTAGTCACGTAGGAAGTAGGTGGCAAATAGGGAATTTCAGATCCGTCAGGGTTTGTAGTCACCTGAGGAAACCTTTACGTTTATCTCGTGTGTTCTTATGTAAACGCTTATTCCATTTCTTATTAAAGATACGAAGAAAGTCGCGAGATTCACGAAATGCATCGGAGATTAGCCAAGCTACTGTCCCATCCATGAAACGGGTCTTGTAGTAAGTGTAACCGTCTTCGGATGTTTTGTCAATTATATCTTTGACTTGTGACTCCATAACTGGTACATCAGAATCAAATGAGCGAGCGAATGAGAGTTCGGAGGTAGGGATACGGTGAGTGCCTAGATTAGTTGCGCTAGTACCATCAATGTTATTCACTTCGTAAGTATCACTCTTCTCATCATGGTAGGAAATAACAAAAGGTCCTATCGTCTTAGAAGAGAGTTCGGTAACGTTGGCGTTTCGATTTATAATGTTAACGTAATCGCCGACATTGAACTGAACAATGTTCTTAGTGTTATTCCATCGGTCATACGCTGTAAGTAGGACACGATTCTTGTGCTCGAGTAAACAGGGGTAAACAACGTTCTGCATATGCTTAATCTTTTTTTTGTAGCCACGGGGTAACGTGTTTCTCGGGCGCAGTTTTATCAAACGTTGCTTGTAATTCACTATAGCGGCCAAAGAAATAGTGAAACGGAGTGTTCCAGTTTGAGGATTCATGCAGTTATTCATTTGAGTCTGAACCCATTTCAAATGATAAGGCCACATATCCTCAACGTCGTCTAGTGCGGTACGCAAGAGTTTCTTAAGTTCTCTATGACGTGTCTCATTTGCACCCTGCGTTTGAGATTTGTAAGGAACACCACGCCTATGGGTCATGCCTGATACGAGTATAAGTGCCTACATTACGTCGGTACAAAACTCACTACCGTTATCAGAACATAGTACTCGGGGAAACCGAAGTCATTGAAGACGTGATAGCATAATTCTGCCACTGTTTGTGGACGTTTGTTCGGTATTGCATAAAGCAAGTTATAGCCCGAAGCCACACATAAGAAATGACAGATATATACATCGCCAGTATGCTTGGATCGCGGGAGTTTAACCAAATCGACTATGACTCGGCGCATCGGTTGGTCTTCTGTCACACTTTTAGGGGTGCCCAACCGTATCGCTTGATCTGGTTCTTTTCACAATCAGTACAGCGTCGGTATACTTCACGTATGGTTTCTTTCAGCGCCGGGTGATCAAGCCCTGCACGAATAGCCATTTTATAAGTATGCTCATATGCTCGATGCGTTAAATTATGTATAATTTTAACTCTACTTTCGAGCTCCTCTAAGTCAGTCAGATTCTGCGTAACGCTGGCTGGATGAACCATAGTCCTGTTGGAATAGGCAACCTCAGTATCAGGAGGGTAGACTCCTGAGATACATAATTGACAACATTGGATTGTTGAAGTATCTTCTTCAGTTGTTTCGCAACTCCTGGCTGTTCTTTAAGCAGCGCTTTAAGTAGTTGAGTGCGAGCTTCAGGTTCTCTTAGAGTTTTGAGTCTTTGATCCATGGCCTTAGCTAGTTCCATGTTTTTTTACGATCTAATGCCGTTTCAATCGGCATTACCTCGACTACAATCTTGTTGGGTGCATGTGTTGTACAAGTCTTGAGCTTTTGTTCAAACTCTTTAGACTCCTCTAGTTTAGCTAAGAATTCGGTTGAGGGTTTCCACTTAGTGGTACCTGCAGGACCGATGCGACAAACAATGGTGTGTTTCCAAGGCGTCTTCTTAATAGAATAGGATCCCTGATACAAGAACGTGTCGGTTTCACGGTCGACATAAATAGGTTCGTCTTGAATCATATTAATTAAATCACGTATCCATGGGTCGGAGTTACGTAAGGGACAACACAGCGTAATGGTAGATTTAGTAATATTGACATAATTTAACAACTGTGCGATAAGTTGACAAGGTGGGTTAGCCCACGCATTATGCTTTGATAAGTCAAGCTGAAATGCATCACCTTTAGGATGAGTCAACGACCTATATTCAGAAACCTGTTTGTTATGTTCTGCGGCGAACATATCAACAGTAAATGGACCCCATCGTGATTGAGCGAGGTTAAACCATTTCTTATTTAGCATCCAATCGGTTGCTAATAACTCCTTGACTGTTTTCTGGTAGTCAGGCACAAGTCGAAAAGCATGTCAGGAAGATGGTTATGTATTCCTGGTATGTGTGTTATATTAAAAGCGAACTTGGCAATAATGTCATGCCAGCGGCTCACCAACTGTGAATCAGGGTTCATATCTTTTAAGTATGTTAAAGACTTTTGATCACAGGCGACAGTAAAGTAACTTCCATAAAGGTAGTCTTTAAACTGTCTTAGCGCAGTAACTATAGCAAGGAGCTCTTGTTTAACGGTAGGGTAATTCCGTTGACTCTTATTATAACTCTTGCTAAAGAATTGTATGTAGCGCGGTTTACCATTTATCGTTTGGTAAAGCACTCCACCTACCGCTCGATCTGAAGCGTCGGTTGCTACTTGGAATGGGACACCATCCACAGGGTACTGCATGATGGGTGCGTCCATTATTTTACTTTTGACTAGTTTAAATGCATCATCACATTCTTTAGTCCAAAGCTTTCCCAAGGTCCTTTGTGCAGCCGTAGGTGACTGAAGGCTTTAAGTAATGAGAAAGATGCGGTACCGAATCCGAGAAGAAGTTAACAAACCCACACACAGAGTTCACATCTCTTCCAGTAATTGGTGTTGATAAATCCAACAGAAACTGTTTCTTGCCAGGATCAATTTCTACCCCTGCTGCAGATACTTTGTAGCCAAGTGAAGTGTATAGTATCTTTAGCAAAAGAACACTTGTCTTCGTTAATCTTAAGTTTAGCATGATTAAGTCGCTTTAAGACTTCTTTAACGAGTTTAGCATGTTCATGTGCTGTCTTTGTAAAAAGATAACTATATCATCTAAATAGACTGATACGTTATACGACAGGTCCGCAAATAGTTCCATCATAACTTGTTGGAAGAAAAGAAGGTAACATGTGTAAGCCTTCAGGTGCACCTTTAAACTGGTACTTCTTACCTTGCCAAGTAAAGGAAAAGTATTTCCTATGAGGCTGATATATTTGTAGTTGATGGAATGCAGCTTTTAAGTCTATCTTGGAAAAGATAGTCGCACCCTCCATATTGCGTAGTATCTCGCTTATCTTAGGTAAGGGAAAACTATGTTGCGGAATTAGTTTGTTGATTGGCGATTGGTCTAGTACTACTCTTGTTTTACTAAACGTTCCATCAGATTTATATTGATCGACCGCTAAAGA
>LUCW03000275.1:0-25000 GCA_001586965.3 Sphaeroforma sirkka
TTAGGGTTTAGATCCTGGAATATGGAGATTGTTGTATTATATATAGTTCCGTTCTAACTATTATTGAATATATGAAATTACAAATTCTGGAGATGGTTGAAAAATTGTGTGGTATGTGCATTTTAAAAACATTGATGTCTGGATGCGCTACTCAGTGAGTGAAACTCTTTTACGCATTTCAATCATGCACCACGGTTTTCGTAAGAGTGTGAACGTCCGTGGACTTCGAAGATATCTATCATTTTGCATCCACAGACACTGATGTTTATATGTTTACAAATCTGAAATTATCGTACTTGAGTTCTGATATCTGTATGAAATTCTACAATATTTTGGTAATTTTGACTTTTCCGCCACTATAGCATTCTCCTATGTATCTATCGGTGAAGATATGCTGTTCTGTTGCATCTCAATATCGTGAAAAAGAATATGGGAGGATTGTGTAAGTTTTAATAATATTTGAGTCAGCAAGAATTCTTTATTTTGCGTTATCTGGTAAGCTATTGATCGTATGCCTACTAATTATCGCAATTCATTGTTGTATAATCACACTGCACGAAGCGCACACAGCACACACACGTTTTATTGCATAATTTTTTTTGTATGTTATGTATTTCTAAATTGGTACAAGGTATATGCTTTCGGTCTGTCCGGCCCGCACTCTTAGTAGCTTTTTCATAAATCGTCGTCTTCTTGCTCGTCTGCTTAATAGTGTACGGAAGTCTCAATATTTCTCGGGTGTGCTTTTCATTTTTGCCCTTTCCCTCTGGAACGTACACGCATAGAACTTCCGCACGGATATCGCTGACGTGTCGCGTGCCTTGTCCATGAAATACAATTGCTCAAAAACTTCATTTTGATTTGCTTTGTATAAGAGTTCTGATATGCTTTCGCAACGTTCAATTGAATTCCAGAGAATGGCACCTGAGGCCATTAATACACATACGCCTGTAAGTCGTAGAAACTCCTCGTTGCGAATGACGGTCAATGACCTGGAGCCCATATGTACTCTGGGCACGGGATCCTTTGGCCGCGTGTTGCTGTGCAGATATACCCTTTCAGATACGATTCCATTCATTGCGCTGAAGATAATGGCCAAGAACAAGATTATATCTAGCAGACAGGTATGTATGATCCTTGTAATGTTTTAGTGTGCAGCATTGGTAAGTGCACTGGTATGTATATAGATAACTGATCAGTGAACGTCTCAAAGGAGTTGACGTGCTTGCGCAAATGGTGTATTCGTCTTTGTTGTTTAGGAGCTATATTTATATACTTGTCTACAGTCCTGTTCAATTGAAACTGCGAACACATCGGCTTGTCATTGGCTGTTGTACGTGGTCTTAGTCTCGTTTTTGAGATTTTATTACCATTTAGAGCAGTGCACAACAATTGTGATTCTCATGACACTTGCACTAGAAACCAATCAGAAGGGCTTCAAACATACTATTTTTTACACATATACGCCAGCTTGTTATACCTTCTGTAAGAACATCTGGTAAAATCGTAGTACTTGCTCGTTTTGCACACATTCGCTAGCTCGTTTTTCAATTTGGAGAACATACGGGTGCTTATTGTACACTCAAACTGGAATCATCCGTTGAAGATGAGCTTGATACTCCCGTGGCTTTACCCAATTATATTGTGCACCAGCGGTTGGGCGCTAGCTGTGGGGTTCCAATAGAATCCTGACGATACCATGCGTTTCTCTCGATAGTGACAGTTGTATTTTCCTACTATTATAGTGTATGGTGCGCTGATATGATTTAGCATGCTCTTTACCAGACACCTCCTTATCAGATTTAATACTATTTCGGTCATTGTACATTTTGCGCCGAAACTTTGGACAATCACTCTACACAAGTTTATGAAGTAGCGAAATTGAATTGTAAAGCATGTAATTATCAACCAATGTATACAGCGTACGCCCCTTTCATAACAATTTTGGGTTTAATTTATTTTGTTCCTGACAATCACATCGCTTTATTACTTGCACATGACATCACTGTATTACTCACGTATTACATAATTTATGACTCACTGTACGCTCGACTCACGTCTGATCTTAACAGGTTGAGCACGTGCGCAACGAACGGTCGCTATTGGGATTGGCCCGACACCCGTTCTGCGTAGCCCTATACTCCGCTTTCCAGGACACTGTGAATGTGTATATGGCCTTGGAATATGTAAGAGGCGGAGAGCTCTTCCGATTTATGCAGAAACAACAGCGATTGCCGTCGAAAGTGGCCAGGTTTTATGCCATCGAAGTCTTCCTGGTTATCGACTTCCTGCACAGCAACCATATTATATACAGAGGTACGAACCGACTGTCAGTGAAGAATCCATACGAGTCCAGAAAAGCTGGCGCGGGTGCGAATTGGATTCATACTATGTGATATACCACGCAGTGTGTGTTTGGCGCTGTGCATCGCATGTAGGACACTGCAAGATGAACCGCATTAGCATTCACATACGTCACGTTTAAAATGGTACACACTGTATGACAGGCAGGCTTGACGCAAACCTGTGCACAGCAGCAGTGCTTGTTTTACACGCGGCATCTAAAAACATGCTTGTGCCAATGTGATGTCACCGGATGCCCCGGTGTTCCATGTATAGTCAGCATGCTATTTCTCTCGGAAAAATCTCGGCTTGTAAGCAACAGGTTGATATGCTACCGTAAAGATATTAACACAGCGGATTTGTGCTATATCCACACAGTTCCCAAATATCGACTATTTCCCCTGCAAAAAATATCGACTTGTAAATAATGGGTTGATATGCGATCGGAAGGATACTCACACAGCGAATTTGTTCTATGTCCACACAGTTCTATTCTTGTTTCTGCAGATACGGTGCCGAAGAATATCTCCTAATTACTTTCTGCCCTAACAGATTATTTATCGTCTTGTTTTTGCAGATTTAAAACCGGAAAATATCCTTCTATCTCATGATGGACACATAAAGCTCACCGATTTCGGATTTGCGAAATATGTACCTGACCGCACGTGGACGTTATGCGGGACTCCGGAGTACCTTGCACCCGAAATCATTCTATCTAAAGGTAGGTTTTGAACTTGGTTCGGGGTTTAATATGCACTAACTGTTGACGAGCATATATCCTACTTCTGTAGAATTCTCTATCGTGATCAGTATTACTCAGAGGGCAGCTGTGCTAGTCTGACTAGTGGATTATTCTAAATTGCTCGTGGTTGCTAGTGTACCAAGATTGAACAAGGCACGCCATCGCTGTGTGAGAACTGACTTTGGTACTGTGTGGGAACTGACTTTGGTACTAATGGCACATCAATCTATATGCCCCTCGTGCCTCCGCCCTTTCCTATCATTGGACGGTATATTTGATTAGGGTCGCTGGGCTGTAGAATTCGCACAGTTCATCTCGCCCAGGCTGTCATGCGACACTATAACTTAAGTGTGATACTGATATTATTTCGAAGGGACCTAAGGATTTCTCTTTCTTACTTATCTATCCACAGGACACGGAAAATCAGTGGACTGGTGGGCCTTTGGTATTTTGATATATGAAATGTTAGTTGGGAATACACCGTTTGTTATGGAGTCACCAATGGTATGTAGAGGTTGTTACCTTGCTGCCAGCTCATTTATTCTGATCTGAGGGTAGCATTTATGATTGTAACAAAAATTTCCATAGTTGCTGACAATTTTGTTTTTGAAATGTGGACAGGCATACAGTCGGCCAAAAATGGTTTTAGAAACACCTAATCCTTCGTACTCGAATCTCCACAGAAAATCTATGAGAAAGTGCTATCTGGCAGTATACCGAATTCGCCGCTGCTGGACGAGTGCGAGCGCAATCTGTTGTCACACCTGCTTGTAAGTGATCTCACGCTACGCTACGGGTGTAGGCAACGGGGCTCCTCTGAGATCAAAGAGCATCCCTGGTTTGCGGGCACACAATGGGATGCTTACTTATATCGTTCGGTGACTCCGCCCTATTTCCCTGCAGTTGCCGGCCCTTCAGGTATCAGTATGAGAATATGTATATTAAAAGATCTGTGAAGTAGAATGTTTGCTATATTGTGGTTCCCAGGTAGTAGAGAATCTATCCATTGGATTATTACGTGGAATAAATGTGCACATTGCTATAATATATTCTTCGCTGTACATGCTATTGGTCCAACTATTTGAATAGTCGTTCCTGGGTGCCAATTCCGTTGTCGGAATTTGTAGATTCTGCCTTCATATTGGTACTGATATGAATTTCTTCTGGCCATGAACTATGACGCCACTATACACGCCCTTTTAATCGGTACAAACAGCTGCTAGTAAACGTCAGACGGCTCAATATCGTGATATATATATCCTCTGCTCATTCCTGATATTTAATTATGTACGAACAGATGCATCCAATTTCGGAAATTTCCCGGAACCCTCACTACAAGGAAATTCAGATGGGGTCGATCAGTACGGACATTTGTTCCCAGGATTCACGTCCGATCAAAGCAACTCATTTGGTCAAGTCAAAGTAGCATAACAATCTAGAATAAATTTAGTAAATACTATGTTGATACTTAAAATCGACAGTCAATGCGATGTGAAGAGTGACTGCACCATGCGATGTAAAAAGCGACTTGCGATGTAAAAAGCGACTTGCTGTAATGCGATGTGAAGAGTGACTTGCTACAATGCGATGTGAAAAATAACTTGCTACAATGCGAATGTGAAGAGTGACTGCACCATGCGATGTAAAAAGCGACTTGCTGTAATGCGATGTGAAGAGTGACTTGCTACAATGCGATGTGAAGAGTGACTTGCTACAATGCTGTGAAGAGTGACTTGCTACAATGCGATGTGAAAAGTGACTTGTCAGAATGCGATGTGAATAGTGAATTGCTACAATACGATGTTTGAAGTGACTTGCTACAATGCGGTTTTTAAAGTGACTTGCTTCAATGCGATGTGAAGAGCGACTTGCTACAATGCGACGTGAAAAGTGACTGCACCATGCGATGTAAAAAGCGACCTGCTGTAATGCGATGTGAAGAGTGACTTGCTACAATGCGATGTGAAGAGTGACTTGTTAGAATGCGATGTGAAGAGTGACTTGCTACAATGCGATGTGAAATGTGACATGCTACATTGTGATGTTTAAAGTAACTTGCTACAATGCGATGTGAAGAGTGACTGCACCATGCGATGTAAAAAGCGACTTGCTGTAATGCGATGTGAAGAGTGACTTACTACAATGCGATGTGAAAAGTAACTTGCTACAATGCGATGTGAAAAGTGACTTGCTACAATGCGGCGTTCAAAGTAACTTGCTACAATGCGATGTGAAAAGTAACTTGTTAGAATGCGGTGTGAAGAGTGACTTGCTACAATGCGATGTGAAATGTGACATGCTACAATGCGATGTGAAAAGTGACGTGTTAGAATGCTATGTGAAGAGTGACTTGCTACAATGAGATGTGAAATGTTACAATGCGATGTTTAAAGTGACTTGCTACTTACTTTTAATACAGTTTATGTTGCTTTTGGAGTTGACAGCCATTGATTTCAACGATATTTTTATATGTATAAAAATGAAAATTTACTTAAGAGGGTTTTAATAGACCATGAAGTCGTAATCTTAATACGCATAATACGGGACATAGCCGTCTGCCGAGTCCATGTAGACCTCGCGCACTTGACGATCCACCATGCGGTCGTGAAGTTCTTGATTAGTTAAACCATTTTCACCCGGATATTGGAAGATCCAGAACGGCTTCGGACCGTATGGGAGCGAGCCATAAACATCGATATCCCATGGGTACCAGTTAAATAGCGATTCCACAATGTATGCATCAAACTCGTCGATAATCGTTGGTTCGTTGACATAATAACTCGGATTCTTTAGAGCTACCTTCATGTCTATACTGTGCGCAAAGTCCACAATATTTTGCATATACTCGACGTATCGAGGGTCTATACGATCAGCATCATAGTATGCTTTAGCTTGCGCGTCATTCTTTGTTACAGCTGTGGATGGTTTTGCATTATCCGAGCTAATCGCCGTAAAGTTAAGTGCCTTGTAGCTCGTAATTATGTCTTTCATAATCGGAAGAATTTTGTCGTTCAAATCGTCAGGATTGAACCAATAGTCCCCCCAGAGTCCCCCTTCTGAATTTACATCCAAATTCTGTTGCCACTGGTAGTCGAGCAACCTTGGATCCGGGGCATATAATGGATTAACAGTTGCCACACTCAGGTAAGCCATGAGTTCACCAGTGGGGTTTGCACGTTGCGCATCTACGCGAGGGTCTGGTATCAAGGGATCTGCGAACAGTACATCTGCACCAGTGCAGTCTGTGTTCGCCTGCATTCCAGAATTAGACCATGCTAAATTGCATATTTGTGATGACGACGAGTCCCTGCGTACATTTGCAGCAGGCGCTGCTATTGCGGCAGAAGCCAACAAGGCGGTGTATGCAATACTTGTTATTATTGACATGTTTAGAATAAATATATACGTGACTGACCAGACCATTATATATCAATTTCTGTAGCAAGACATTTAAAAATCATCACATTTTTCGCTCTGTCATGTTTCGGTTTTCACAATTCACATAGTGTTGACATTTTGTTCACAACTTCACAGAGAGATGCCATTTGAGGTTTGACACATTTCGTCGTTTTTTTGAAAAAAAATACAATAGCAAATTACTAAATTAGTATTGCTTTACTATTGCAATTTGCAAGTAATTATGATTTGCAATTTTGATTGGAGTTCAGCTCTTTTGAACTGCCGCCTTTAGGCGACTATCCGGACAACGCCGGTGACGGAGTCTTGAGTATTTGATGAGAGTTATTTGGGCCTCGTAGGGCAGACTGCCGAGGCTCCGAGCTTTTTTTTTGTTTTCCATAGGCCAGAGCCATAATGTTTGGTATATATATATATATATATATATATATATATATATATATATATATATATATATATATATATATATATATATATATATATATATATATTTATATATTTAGATTTTAGAGACATAATATATTTATTTAGACTTTTTTAAAAAAGAGTTTGTATGTAGACTCTTCACTTTTTTAACACTTCAGTCATCGACTCATTATATTATCTCATATGTATGTACTATGTAGCACTGATAGCAGTCGGCTCATGGGCTTTTATAGATGACCTCACGACATCTAAAAACTAGAAGCCGCAAGCAGAAGTTCGCAGGTTTCGTTACGTTATTGCTGATCAGAATAAACGGGCCACGATATATAAAAAGAATTTCAAGCCGCAGGAAGGATAAGTCGCAGGGATCGTTCCGTTATTGCTGATCAGAATAAACGTGCCACGTTTAATGCTAACGTAATCTTTTATACAAGATTTGTTTTAAAACAAACTGTATATTTGCAACGTATACCCGTATCCCGGGATATAAATAGTATTGGCCTGTGAGACCTTTATACATTCATATGTCGACCAGTAGACAAAACGCTAAACGTTTAGTGCTATGCGGTTCAAAAAAAAACTTATAATAACGGTTTCATTTGACGCTGTCTGATGTCTATTTAATTCTCTGTATGTATAAATAATCTCTCACTCTCTCTCTCTCTCTCTACGTCTATGTTTGGCATTGCTGAAAAGCCTGAAACTATAAGCGTTGCACCATACGATGTACGGAATCTCTACTTTTTTAAAAAAAAGGAATAGTAGTTGTTGTGTTTTTTAAACAAAAAAGGATGAAATAAAGGAATAGTACTTTTATTTTTAAAAATATCGAGAGTATTTTGTTGCTGAAAAAAAAACAATCAATTTGCCAAAGTCATTTTTATAAAAAAGAGTACATATATAGTGAGCTTGGCCTGCTTGTTTTTTCTTATTTTTTAAATAATAATAATACATTAGCTGTTTTCATAGCCTACATAAAACAATTCGTATATATTTATATGTTTTTTTTTTAATTCATACAAGTGTACAATTTAGGAGGCTACGATACAAGGTGTATTATTTATATTTTGTTAAAAAATAGAATAATAAAAGAAAGGTAATAACGTACTCTCTCTAGAGTTTCCCTCTGCTCATAACGTTATGGTTGTACGGGATAGAAGTTGAGCGTAAATGCATATTTATTCAATTTTAAAACGTTACAACGACTATAATGTGACCAGAAGAGTCTATATTAGATCTTGTATAAGACTGGTTCTTATCGTGAATATGATGCATACTTCAATGTTTAGACCCGCAAACTACACCTATGTGCATTCAAAGGACTGCATATGAGATTAGAGTTTAACGGAGAATTATATTTATTCGAAACGGTTTAAGGTTAGGACAAGAATAGTGTCAGTCAGCAAGTCTGGCAAGTGGCAACAGTCAACCAACAGTGCACTGTATTTACATTGTGCAACACTGCACACTGCACGGTGCACACTGCACAGACATGACACAACAAAAACACAGCAAGAGAGGATATTTATATATGTACACAAGAAGAAGAGTTTGCATAACGAGAAGGAGGCCGCCAACACAAGAGACTGCAACACTGCAAGCCTGCAACAGTAAATACATTGCCTTTCTAAAAATCAGACAAGTGTAATATGCGTCGCTCACTCGCTGTCCGACCTGTCGCCTTAGTTTCTCTAAACACGTGCAGACGTTTAGAGTTTTAGACGTGTATGTAATACTCTCGTAAAGTCGTATCTCGCTCCATCATGAGTAGAAAATATATATTTATTTAAAAAAAAACAAGGCATTAGAAAATTATACTTTATAGTTGCATATGTAGGCACGCCCGCTCACGACTCACGACTCACGACTCACGAGGCACGACTTCGGCAAAGAGTTGGACTATATGGCAATTATTTCCATGCTCCATACTCTATAGTGGTATATTTCTTTTTTTAACATTTTTTAATCTATTTATTTAGGAGGCTATGAGATTTTATATATTTTTTAAATTTAGCGGCCAGAGTCCAACCTTCTCACTATTTCTTCCTGAAAAAACAATTTCGAACATATGTAGCAGGCGACGCCAGCTGGCGGCCAGCGGCCACGCGGCCAGGGCCCATGCGGCATGCGGCCTGACCTACCATGTCATTATTACGAAAAAAATAATTTTTGTAAGAAATACGTATTAAGGCACATTCCTGAATTTGAAAATTTAAGATTTATGCATGGTGAGCAAATTGAGAATTGGGAATTATGAAGTATGCAGCGCAATTTTGGGCCATTAAGAAATATTCTATTTCTTAATTAAGAAAGAAGGATTAAGGCAGGTTATAGACTTGTTAAGAATCGTGTATGATATCTTTTTAAAATTTTTAAGAATTATTAATAATCATGTATACCGATATCTGAAGAAATTTTAAGAACCGGTACTTATTTTTATAGCATGTAAGGGACTAGGTCTCAAGGCAAAGTCTATTACTATAACATGCAATTGTTTTCTCAGTACAAACTTTTAATTATATAGGGGTTGTGCATTGGGCGTAGAAGTGTAGAAGTGAATGTAAGTATGGCGGAGAAAAGTGACGGCACTGGGCGAACAACAGCTACCGATACTGACACCATTACCCCCTCTGAAAAGAGTGTGCGAAAATCAGATAATGTGCGATCCTCTTTCAAGAGGATGCAGCCGATTAACATTGATGCTATTGACGATGCAAGCCAGTATAGTTGTTTGAAACTTTATCGAGGGATAACAAAAGAACAAAAACTAAATTTCGCAGCCACAAAGTTTAAAGTTGACGATGACGATTGCAACAAAGCTACCTGCAGGTATTGCGACAACACTAAAACTTACTCATGGAATCGCAAGAATGCGAATAATGCTATAATACATTATGAGAAGAAGCACGCCAAACAATGGTACGACGATGTAAAAAGATTTCGTCCACTGGCCATGCTATAATCTTGTCCTACTTGTTCGTTGTGAATAGTTATTGATGATTTATACTGAGCACAGCTTTGAAGTTGTGGTCTGTTAAAGTTGTATTTTAGTATGTATTTAATTATTTATTCGTAGTGGTAAGATCTTCATCACATGTGTAGTCGTGTACACAAGCGCCAAATAATATTTTTTAAGAAATATGAATGTTATCTCACTTAATATGTCGTTCATTATTAAGAAATTATCTTGAAACAAAAAATTGGCTTAATTAAGAAATAGGAAGTACGCATGAGGAATTTATTATTAAGTACCACCGCTTTGACACGATTAGTATCTTATTCTTAATTAATAATCACGTAGCGAAAAAATGGGTTTAAGTTTTGGATTCTGCCGATTTTGGGTATAGGATTAATAGGAATTGGGTTCAGATTCTTAATTAAGAAAAAAGAATCATGTGCTTTCCCAAAATGCAATAAGAAAACGTACAGATCGTTACATAATAATGACATGGTAGCTCAGCAGTTGATGCGGCAGGTAAGCAGGCTCTCGCTCTAGTCTATATTCTCTGTACTACTCTACTACTACTATTCAGTAGTAGTAGAGAGAGAGGAGAGAGAGAGAGAGACTCTCTACTCTCTCTCTCTGTAGTAGAGTAAAGTAGAGCCTAGTCACCCTACCTTACTACTACTCGAGGGCCCAGGGCCTCTGGGGCCCTGCTGGGCTAAATATGAGTCAATACGATCTCAGAGTCTCAAACTCTTCAGTTGTGTCAGATATTTACCCTAGCGCCGGACCAGTGCTTACCTCCTGGCAATAGCCTTCTAAATTGAACAGCCTGGCGGCTGACAGTGTCACAGTGGTAGCCTGGTAGGGTTTTCGTGTTTTGATTACAATATATAATCAGCCGGATCGCAAATAGGGTTGAAAGCAAGTGGTGGGGACTTGGTCCTCTCTAGAGAGAGTAGGAAGCGAGGACAAGGGCCTGGGGGACTGCGGCGTACGTGCCACAAACTCTGAAATTCACAGGGCTATAATTGAACCATGATATTTAACATCATCTATCCATGACCCTCTAGAAAGAGAAGAAGACTTTAAATCAACAAAATATAGAGGATCGAACTAACTGGCCATCAATATGGTCATGATCACCCAACTCATTGAACTCAGCGATTAGCATCTGTATATATTCCAGGAATTGGACAAGAATGGCATACATGAAAAGGCTTAGCTTTTGGCACAGTCTTGCATATGTCAGGTAACAGAAGGTATGACATGGATATATTCAAAATGTTGCAATTGAATTTTACAAAATGCTTCGGAAACAACAGTACCGAGTGCACAAACCAGACAACAGCATGTTCTGTATACAATCAAACCACACATCTAGGTATTTGATATCGGAATATTAAAATTCGATTAGAGCTATCTGTAGAACCGTATACATATACATATATACATATATGCACATACACATGTATACATAATATATATATATATACATATATATTTAAGCGGATATATAACTTTTGCTGTCTATGCATGGTTGCGCAAGCATTTCCCCCTAAACACAGGTATTAGATAACGACAATCTTTTATTTGTGTAGGACATAAACTTTTAAACAGTAAAGCATGTATCGCGATACACGGCTTCATGCTCCGTGTCGGAACTTGTATATGGACTCATATGGACGACGTTTTGTAGATCATGAACTCTTCCTAAAACGCGTAATACGAGACGTAGCCGTCCTCCGAGTCCAAGTAGACCTTCCTCACGTTTCTTTCTACCATTCTGTTGTGCAATTCTTGATTTGTTAGACCATTAACACCTGGATATTGAAAGATCCAGAATGGCTTCGGGCCATATGGTAGCGAGCCATATACATCGATATCCCAGGGGTACCAGTTAAATAGTGATTCCACAAGGTAAGCATCAAATTCGTCGATAACCGTTGGTTCGTTCACATAGTAACTCGGGTTCTTCAGGGCCACCTCCATGTCTAAACTGTGCGCGAAATCGATGATATTTTTCATATACTCTACGTATCGAGGGTCTATACGTTCAGCATCAGCGTAAGCTTTCGCTTGCGCGTCATTCTCCGTTACAGCTGTAGATGGTTTTGCATTATCTGTGCTTATCGCCGTATAATTGAGTGCCCTGTAACCTGAAATTATATCCTTCATAATCGGAAGAATGTGATCGTTCAAATCATCAGGGTTGAACCAAAAGTCTCCCCAGAATTCCCCTTCAGAATTCTTATCCAAATTCTGTTGCCACTGGTAGTCGAGCAACCTTGGATCCGGTGCATATAGTGGATTCACAGTTCCCACACTTAGATACGCCATAATCTCACCGGTTGTTCCATTTGCACGTTGTCCATCTACACGAGGGTCTGGTATCAAGGGATCTGAAAAAAGTACAACTGCACCTGTACAGTCTGTTTTCGCCTGCATTCCTGAATTAGACCATGCTAAATTGCATATCGGTGCTGCAGTCGAGTCCCTGCGTACATTCCCTACTGGCGATGCTAAAGCAGCAGAAGCTAGCAGAGCAGTTAATGCGATATTTGTTGTTAACGTCATTGTATGGAACAATTGGAGGCTTGGCTTTTTAAAAAAATGAATACTGAGTTTCGGTTGACACATTCTAGGCCATTTTATACCAAACGATTTCAGAATACAATCAGCTTCTTGTTGTGAACTCTTGTGATGTGTGTGCCGGGCGAGGGAAGGAGTGGAGTGTGGACCATAGACATAAGTCTGTCCACAAGGAGTGCAAGAGTTGACATTTGACATTTCATCATGAGGTAGTACATTGCTTTACTTTCTTATATTGAGCAGGCGAATAATAAATTATTAAATGTGATTGGAGATCAATCCTACTTTATTGAAATAATATCCGTCGTCCGGCGAAGAAAATTTTAGAGTTTTTTTTTTTTAGTTTCCATTTCAGAGCAAGGGCACCAACGTTCCAGGACCCAGGAGTCCAGGACCCATGCCACAGGCCCAGGGAGACAGGGGCTATTTACCCAGGCGGGTCATTTGTTTCGTTGCTTTTTTGTTTTTTGTTTTACATGTTTTGCAAAAAAACCACAAAAAAAGAAAACCAAACAAAAAAATCATAAATATTATACATAGCCTTCTGAAATAAAAGAAGGATATGAAAAAATTTAGAAAAACACAAATACGATTGCACATTTTGCTTGATGAGCAATGCCACAGCCACATGAAGTTATCCGGCAGCCGCCTGCCACACGCACTCTGCCACTCTGCCGTCTGCACCTTCTGCAGATTAGCGCAGTTCGCAGTGCAAGCTCACACTCTTGGCCAACGTACACAGAGTCACAGACCCTCTCTCTTCCCCTAGAGTAGTAGGCTGGGGCCTGGGCCATTTAGGCCCTGGGCTGGCCTGTACAGTATAATTATTGTTTCTTTTCGTTTTTGTAGTTAAGTATACACAAATGAATTAATTTTTGTTTGGCTATTTCCTTTTCAAAATCGGCCTTCTTGAAGCGTCCGCCAATCGCCATAGCCGTCTCAGGTAAGTGGGGACATGACACGTCGACGTGGCACCGTGGAGCGTGGACGTGGAACCGTGATAGGCCTTAGGTAGGCTTAGCAGTCACGAGTCGCTCTCTCCATAAAGAGTAAGAGTAGAGAATGGAAGAAAAAAAATTAAAAAACTAGTACTGTATGTAAGTCGCTAGTATTCGAATATGTAGTACTATAGTAGTAGAGAGAGGGACATAGTATTTTTATGAAATAAAATAAAGTATTTATCTGAGAACGTCTCAGAGTCAGTCAATTGATGGGCCATGAGTGAGATTGAGTTATCAGTTCATCACTGATCACTGATCACTGATCGCTGATCAGTCATCATGCCCGGCCGACGGCTTCAATGCGTAAAACCTAAACACGATTTCGATTTTGAAATCATAATATTTCCAACTACATACTATGTTTTCATTTGTAGCTCTGTACGTATTGACCCAAGCCAACTATTTTTTTAAATGAGTCGACTTTTCAAAAAAATCGATACTACCATGAGCCCATATATATTTTGTTTTGTTTTAAAAAGAGAAAAAAACCCAATCGGCAAGATTCAGGCCACTGGCGTCCGCCACCGCTGTTTTAGTGTCTTAGCGCTTCGGTCCTTCAGAGTTCAGACTTAGGCATTTAATATTTTTATCGTGTGGTTGTGTTAATTACTCTATTTTACTCTCGTTTTGGAAAATTTGCAAGGCCTCGATAACTCCGTACTAAAGCTTCCTGTAATAAGTTGTTTTTAAAGATTAAAAAACGACAGTGACACACACAGTCACACACAGTCACCTAAAACCCCAACTCTCAGCCTCTCACACAGTCACATAGTCACACAGTCACACGCACAAAATGAACCATGGAAGATTCCTCTGGCGAAATAACAATCCAAGGAAAATGTACAATGTTAAAAAATCCCATTTTCGGAGTACAATATGGAGTAGTTATTTAACTATTGGTGGCTTTGCAACAAACTTGCAATATTTATTTTAGGGGTTTTTCAAAAATTCAGATCCGCATCTGATATCATAGAGTATCTAGTAAAAGTAAATATGGAGTCGTCAGTCTGTGTATTCTCTGCGACTACATTGTTCTTTTATTGAAAACAATAAATAAATACACTTTAAAAGAATGAAAACAAACAAATTTGGGGGGTTTTGTTCTTTATATTTATTTTTTGTTTTGATTTTCTAAATACTTCGTTGTTATGTTTTTTTTGTTTTGTTTCTTAAACAAAATCCGTGTATATTTTTATAATTTTGCATAGCCTAAATACAATTATCTTTATATTGTTTTTGTTTAAAATATATATATAAGGTTCCTCGAATTTCCCAAAATTCGGTCCTTACTCTCCAAATCCAAAAGTCGGCCCAAAAACTGATTATCACAGTTTTGGCGCCAAAAAAAACCATAAAATCCCAAAATTCGAAAATAGTAGCTTTATTCTTAGGTTTACGATATAAACAGTCTTAAAAGTCCTCTTCGTGCTTGTTTTTATTATGTTCTTAGTGAAAGTCTCCACTCTAGCGCTGGACGTGGACTGCTTTTATAGACCGCCGGGATTTATCTCTATCTATTCCCGAACGAACTTGTACTACTAACATCCTAGGCTATTAACTATAACTATAACACTCGTAGTGAGAGTGAAAGGCACGGGCCTAGAAAACCCTCTGCTACGAAGTTCTCGAACTTTCTCATGGCGTCATCGTCTATGTATATTTGTAGACACTTTTGCTTTGTTCGTGAATATACATAGACAATTTTAAGTATGACCCATGAGAATGACACGCAAAAATCATCAGGGCCTGGTTGTATACGATTAACCCTGGCTTGAGCCCTGAAATAAAAACCCAATACGAATTCCTAGAATCATGACTTATCATTCGGGACCTGCCAAAATTCAATAAAAACAAAAAGAATAAAAAACATAAAACAACAACGAATATTCCTGCAATTTCAATTTAGAAGGCTATGCCAAAAAATCGTAAAAATACTGACACTGCCTGTCGCCAGTCTGACTGTCTGTCACTCTACTGAGTCTACTCTACGGTCTCTTACTCTCTACTACTGTATATGTACATAGACTCATAGGACATAGAGAGAGCGGTCAAACGACAACAAAACAGGTACATGGCCCCCTCTGGGGGAATTGGTCTCAATTCTCGACTCTCGACTGTCCGCTCGACTGTCCGCCGAATTTCGAGCGAAAATGAATCTATATATATATATATATATGTAAATACTTCGACAATTTAATGAATACCACCCAACAGCCAGCGCAGAGCGGCCAGGTGGGCCAGCAGTATGTATAGCACTACAGCAATGCACCGGCTGACGGCAGTCCTACAGACTCCTGCTGTTACTTGTCAGTGGCTCTGTGCTGTGACCGGCTGTCTGGCTCTGGCCATCGTCTCCACACGAGGTTCGGAATTAGAATCTGGGCAGATTGTAATCTAGTAGCATGCCAGAGAAACAATTCACAGTTCTGCACTCCCAGAGCCAGCAGAGTGACGAGAGTGAGACTTCACGAGAGTCGAAAGTCGAGAGTCACTCGAGAAAGCAAAATTGATCCCAAATGGCTTGACCAAATACCAATATCTCAGTGTCATTTCAATGAAGTGTTTCATCTTTATCTATCTCGGTCTCAAATCTTAATGTATGTATAGAGTATCAGAGACAGAGACAGAGTGTGTGTGACTGTGTGTGTGTGTTTGTGTGCGTAATCTCCCGAGGCAGTTTTATCAACAGGATTGTCCCGCAGTATAGCGACAGGATCTCACGGTTCACTCTGTAGAGATCATACTTCAGGTCGACATTTGTAAACAGACAGATTCGGGTTCCCCATATTTTCAATCAGATACTATGCTAATAATGCTTTGATTTCTTCCTCTCTGGTGTACCACCATCCCTCATATCTCGTTTTCCACTGTGTGATCCAACCCCCGAGGACCGACGAGACGTATTGTTACTGATATTTGCATTCCCTCTATCGTTCTGGTTGGTATTGTGCGTACGTCCATTCGTATTGCCCTCCCCCAAATGTCCCCGAGATTGCACGGGGCTACCTACAGTACTACCACTGCCTTTGCCCTGTGGTTGGAATCTATTTTGTCTTTGTTGCATAACATCTGACAATTGTCGCTGCACCAATCCAGGTCCTCCAGACCCGCCCCCTGCAGCATTGCGCATGCGACCATTTGGTGTATCTGTGTTAGATCTGCTGTTACTTTTCTGTTGAGTCTGATTTGCTTCAGTATCAACCTCTCTACTGCCGCCGTCTGTGCTATGTTGAACCCCTGCGTATGTGTCTCGTGCAGTAATTGATGCTTGTCGAACACCAATGCTCTCTGCCTTGCGGATGTGCGACTTTGGTGGTGCCTTTGTCGCATCTGATTTGGAACTCGAGGTGCCATGTTGCAAAGACACGGAGTTTCCACTATTTGCACGGTTTCCAACAGACTGTGATCTGTCATGATTGTCGTGTTTGTCCGATTTTTCTACTGCACTTTCACCTCCGAGCGAAGCACTACTAGACGTCCGGCCAGTAGAACCTAATTTATGATTAGAATCGCTCGCAGATGTGATGGTGGTTTGACTTGGATTGCTTCTAACCCCCTCTGTGGCCTTCACTTTCGTCCTGATGTCCTTCGCGCCCTGACTTTGGACCACGCCTATACTATCATCATTGGCACCATTCCTACCCAATCCCTTACTATTAAAAGTAGACCCATCACCTTCCTTCGTCTTCCCTATTGTGTTGTCACTGGAATATCTATCGCTAGACGCCCGCCTCGAAGCTGGTCGCGAACTTGGTCTCGAAGTAGGGCGTGAGACGCTTGCATTGGTTCTTCTGTCCTTCGACTTCTCCCGATCACTTTCCTTGCTACGTTTATCGTCGCTGTCCTTAGCGCGAATTTCAGCATCTTTATAAAGGCCATCGGTTCCTTTGATAGATTTTCTTCGCGCCTCCCCATTATCCGCTTTATGTTTTTTTGCGTCACTCTCTCTGCGCATCGTACTGTCCGAATCTATCCTACTGCTGTCTGCCTTGCGCTTTGTACCAGAGGTTGTGTTTGTGTTAGCTGATACAGGTTTCTTAGTATACTCGGTGATAGTAGTTTTTGACTGACCGCCACCATGCTGACTATTGCTGCTTTCCTCGCCGCTTTCAATCGAAGACTCTCTCTTAATAGCACCGGACGACCTTCTACTAACCAGTGTATCTGGCCCTGGCCCAGCCTTGCCTGTATCGGTCTCCTTTTTGAGATTTTCATCGGCATTTTCAAGTTTCGCGATTTCTGCCTCCTTTTTGAGCTTAGCCTTAGCTTCGTCCTTCTTAGTCTTGTCTTCCTGTAACCTTGCTTTCAGCTGTTCCTGCTTGAGCTTCTCATCAGCGGCCTTTTTGTTCGCTTTCTCGGCTTCTTCAAGAGCCAACCTTTCTTTCTCTTCCTCCGCCGCGAGCTCGGCAAGTTGCTTATCTTTTATGGCCTTCGCCTTCGCTGCTTCTGTCATATTTAATTAGACCATGTATTTAGAAAGTCAAATGCAAACGTAGTGGCATTGATATCAGATCTTGAATATAGCTAGAAACGTGAGTGTGTCCGTACCCGTGCAATGGTGCTCGATTTTTTTTGTGGTGCCAGAGAACTAGGAATTCTACGACCAAACTGATAAGCTAACTTTCTTAGAAAGTCGTAAACAAACAGTAGTCGTTCAAGCCACCCATTCTCGAGCATTCACTAATTTTTGTACATCCTTCGTGAAGCTAAAGCATTGCGGTGAATAAACTATCAGCAAATCTATTTTTTGGTTGTTCAGCAAATACGCCACACATTAAACCGTTCGTATACAAAGAACAAGTGCGTGTGGAACTTTGAATTATAACATATCACTGACAGCAATATATTTTGAGCACATGGTCGAATCTCGATATATTCGAGAACGTATACATACCTTCAGCCATTTGCTTGACCTTTTCCGGATTTCTTTCTTTCCACATGCTCTCGAGGAGTTGCACCATAACAGCCTTACTATTCCCTGGGATTTCTGACAACTTGTACTTGTACTTCACGCTATGTCTCTGACAGATGCGCGTGGCCAAACGCCACCACCAGCCCTCGTTGACTATTCGGTATTCCATGTCTATCTCTGCACTTGGATCACACTGCTCCACTGCCTCCTCGACGAAGTCCCTGATGAATCAAACACGAAGCAGAAGCACCAATGTGCACATAGTAGATAAGCCACGCGGTATCAATGCCAAATGCGTGTGCGACTGCTACAGACACGTCAGAACTAGAACTTCGTCATGAAAATCATATACGTTTATATATATAAACATATTCATATACATATACATATACATATACATATTCATACACATATATATAAATACACAAATACACACATATATATATATATATGTATATATAAATTTATACATACATACATACATACATACATACATACATACATATAATATATATATATATATATATATATGTGTGTGTGTGTGTGTGTGTGAGTGTGTGAGTGTGTGCACATAATAGAGAAGCCGAGTGGTATCAATGCCAAATGCGTGTGCGAGAAAGGGAGACGTTACAGGCAAGTCAGAACTCGAACTATGTCATGGAAATCATATACACTTATATATATAAACATATTCATATACATACACAAACACATACACATACGTAATATATATATATATATACCTGTACCTATATATACTTAAAACATACATATACGCGATACAAAATTACAGCTTCTACAAAAGTGTGACGCTTACAGGAAGATCTTTTCTTGAGGTACGCCAGTGAAGTAGTCGATATGATTGTTTGTATCATTGCTGGATATGCACGTCGCGTTTGACTTTATTGTTTCCCAAATTTGATCGACCTGGGAATACAACATGGCCAGGATATTAGCATTGCAGATGTAGCTCTATCAAACTTCTAGAAAGACAAGGGCAGGCGACGAAGCAGAGGGGTTTCACAATGCAAGGTGATAAGTGTGGAGTGCACATTGAAGTCATGAAGAAATCGATAGTGTTACCGTATCAAGATATAATGCCTGAGCAATTACTATATGTATACATGAAACCATACGTACCTTGGCAGTGCACGATCCTAAGATGGCCTTGGAGGAAACTGTTTCACCAGGCGTAAAGCGGCGCTTGTTTGAGGCGGGGTTTGGTTGTTGATTGGGTAGCGGGGGTGGTAGAGGCAATTGTGATATGGAGTCCGGTTGGAACGAAGTAGCCGGGCAAGCCTTGTTCTTCCACTCCACCCTGGGGTTTGGAGATTAGATGAAGGTAATACATAAGCAGCCCATAATCCCGTATACGTACATTTATTCACGCTCGATAATAGGCATATACATTGTGAGTGTATAAAGTTATGAATGCAATACAGACCCCAGCAGGGAAACGAGAAAGAAATATAGGACTAAGGAAGACTTGACCATATATTTCTTAAAGTATGCATGTGAATGTAAAATTTGTCGATTCTATACGATAAGCACATATTTATCTTGAACGTAAAATACAGATATAAATGATACACGCCGATATTGTGAGCACAGATATAAACTATGACATACGGAGCTATCAACTCAGATAACTGTGTCCAGACATAGTGAAAGCCCACTTTGATGTTAAGCGATCCCACACAAACATACCAAACGCCGATAGCGAAAGTAATATTATGTACAAATGCGTCTTCATTCCAGAAATTTATAGCGTGGTAATCAATACTCCCAAAAATGGATTAAGCCACACCCACCTTGCAGTATGTACCACATATGACCAGTGTGATTCCGTGCCCCATACTATAGCATATAATATGCACATAAACGCAGCGAAACCAACCAAAGCCTTTCAATATAAAACATCATCTGTATGTCCTTACCAGTATAGCTCGTTGTCTAGGACTCGTCTCATACACCTGGCCACGTATACACCTGTTGGCGGTGTGTCCTTCATAATGGTGTACACACGTGTAGTCGCCTGTGGGATGCCAGGTGTGAATATATCAGCTACAAGACGGGATACGAGACAAAGCAAACAATCATATGCTGTCGATGGGGTGCCAGTCAGGTCAGTTCTATGTTTTATATAACGCATTCGACACTATATTGAGCACAAACTGGAATGTTAGACTAACAGAGGTTCTACTAAACGTCGTCTGAAGTAAATCCGCCACGGTGATGTGTACACACGCACATGGGTCAGTAATACTTCAGTATATAAATATATAGCCGACAGAGTACTATTCCTTTGCCGGAACATGCCGAACACCACCAGACTACTCGACGCACGCATGCCTGACGCACGCATGCCTACATACATAGAGCGTGTTGAACAAAATGTAAGAGTTGAGCTATCTGAACAACTCGCCGACTGTTAGTAGCTGCAAGTACAGAACATACCTGATTGATACTCTCCACCTGCTCCTCCGTTAGTACGTTTTCTTTCTTCCTGAACTTGTCCTCCGGAAGCAGCAGGTGATGGAAGATGATCAACGCCTGCGGTCAGTGATACGCGGCGCGAAGATGGGTGTTAGGTTCAAATAAAACAACTTTCCAAACTGGCTCCACTATAGACCCTCGACGATGTAATACTGCAAACGAACACCTCAATCATAAACATTTCCCTACGTAGCACACGGATGTGAACAGGCATTCAAGACTCAGTGTGCGACTAGTCCCACCAACCCGACTATGTCAGAGGTCTTAGGGCACCAGGAATATATATACATATATATATATATATATATATATATAGTATAAGGTCTTAGGGCACCAGGATGTCCTACGAAAACGAATAGCTGCGCACTGCTCTTGAGATCACACTCAACAAGTACTCGGCGGATAACGCGGTACTTGTCGGCAACCGCACACCACACGTACGCGACTGCGTCCAGATCGCAATACATCTTATAAGAGAAATGTAAGAGAAAAACAATATATATGTGATTGGCAGTATACATACTCGGAAGCATTGTGATATACCTGCGCACATTCTTCAATATAGAATTTTCCGGTTCACAGTATTTTCTTTTGAAAGTGGATAGAGTGAGAACATACCTCTTGCAACACCATAAGCCGGAAATTGGGGTCCGTTAATTGCAATCCAATTAATCGCGGGCTAGTAGTGAATTTGGGGTTGTAGGATTCGCTCGCCTCGTCAATGGACATGCCCTCAACCAATGTCTTACCGTTGTCTACCAACTGAGCAAATACAGATTGAGCGATAAATTAGAGACCATCTTTTGGAGTAAAGTTGTAGAAGTTATGTCAACGAAATATTTCCAAATGAACATATTAAGGTTACTATCACATCCAAACAAAATTATGACAATCACGTGTATATAAATATCATGAGCATATATGTGAGCATATATATATATATATATATATATATATATATATGTGTGTGTGTGTAAGTATGTATATTATATATATATATATGTATATATATATATAAATAAATAAATATAAATATATACTCTTATACTCTTATACTCATATATATATATATATATATATATATGTATATATATATATATAAACATACGTGCATACATACATACATACATACATACATACATACATACATACATACATACATACATACATACATACATACATACATACATACAGACATCCATACATAAACATATATATATATATATAACATAAATATATATATATATAATTAAATATAAACCATAGACATTACAAAAACAACCCAAATTTACACACAGTACTATATCATTTAGTATATGTACCTCCGGGCCGACTCCCATCTCATGCGCTTTCTTATCGCCCAAACGATCTCCCTCGAATGTAGTCGCTAGTGTATCCACACATCCCAAAAAGTCCTTGAACGCCTGTCCCGATTCATCGAAAATCAGTTGCGGTTTCTGACAGAACATCTGCAGTTTAGAGTACTTGCGGAACAGATCGAAGTCTGTGGCGCCTTGACCCGTTACATCACTCAGGCAGCCGGTACTATCAATCGGCATGTATTCGCTGGCACCTATCGGGGTGAATGAGATGGCTATGAATGTTCGTGCTGACCTATAGTGGCATGCATGCACAGCATCGCAGAGGTGTGGTGTTAAGTGCGAATGCGTTGGATGCGTATAATTGTAATGCAGCCGCGAACAGCTACTCAGAGACGAGGTCCGATAGTCCTGACTGCTTCCATAGACACACATGCTAGTTAAAACGTTTGGGTATTCGATAACTCCATATTGGTTCGAACGGCATCATATCGCCAATCGCTGGGCACTCAGAATACAATTGCCAGATCCGCAGCCAGAACTATGATGAGTACTTAAACTAAGGCGGGATATTCGCTACTTCGCCACTTTGTGTTTATATTTTATGTTTGCAGCACACGTGTCTCTCGATGCCCGTGCCGAACATATGATATATACACACCAGTAACAGATTTGGTACTGGTCTCCGCAGTCTCGTCCGTGTCCATTGGATCGGCTATGCCAAGGACCTGGGGTGTCGAGGTGCGCGATTTCTCTTCTGTCGCATTCGGGAACAGGAACAACGTAGCACATAAAGTGTGAGTAAGAATCTACATATATCAAACTAAATGGTATCAGCTTTTGTTACATCAGTGATCCTCAGCTCCTCCATATGTTTTCGCGCGATCTCAGAGCAGATAAACATACCCTATATCTGCTGTTAAGCAAGTCATCTACAAAACACGCAGAGAATTTTGACTAGTTCAATAGGAAGCTGTACACACACAGCTGCACCTTTGGCAGTACATGATCACCACACGATCATCATTCAATTACGCTGCGAACCTCACATACCCCCCAACTCGGCTTCCACATCACCAAAGTTCAGATCCGTGTTGAACGCTCCAATGACATTTGCCCCAGACTTGTCTGTTAGTGGATAGAACCGGGCTAGAAACAATAGTATCCTGCCTCTGAACCCAGCGTTCAAAACAGTGGAGAGGCGTGCAATAAGACCCGTGCACACAATGAGGAGTGTGTTCTTGCATGAGCCGAAGAAGCGCATGTTGTCCTCCAGGAAGGAGAAGAGAAGCTCGCACTCAAAAATGGTGCTGGTGGCAAGGCAGTCCTGAGCACCACAGGAAGGAACAGAGTCAGAATAGAGCTACCAATGAGGAGTACGCCATTGCGTTGTATCCCTGACCAACCGACCGACTGCCGATCGGGTTCGTGGTGTGTGTTTTAGGATGTATATACTGAGGTATCACTTGGAGGACAATACAAAGCAACGACAATGGAACGCAACATTTCAGCGTTGCACATGAACTGCAAACCCCAGAACATGCCAAGCAGCTGACATTAACAATGATGGTCTGACTGATATGTATCTCCCACACACTCACCTGAGCTACGAACATGACCGTGCTGGCGGGTAAAACGTCCATGGCAAGTAGTATAGCGCATAATTCCAGGAATCGCTTTTTATCATCCCTTGACCGGGTGGCCGCCATGGTGAGCACCGTTTCGCGGAAGAAACTGGTTAGCACCCGATCGGACATGTTCCGTTCGATATCCGTTGATTGTAACCTGTATAAGTGTTAGAAGAGAAATTAGCTTCGAATACAGAGTAAAAAGCTTAAGTAAGTATTGGACAGTCCGAGAATGAGAAGCATTTCGTACTTCTACAGGCAGTGCGGGACGAGGCATATGCTGAGGATGCGGTTCTTTATCACTTTGTGATAACAAAGGTGGTAATGCCAAAATACCTGTGACAATTGCATGTGCCGAGCAAAAACTTTAGAACTAAATCAGACACGAATCCGCCCCAAAAAATCAGTGTAAATATGACAGCTAACGCTTCAGTTAATTGATAGAAGGATAAAAGATTCAACGTTCAAGGCAAAGAAATAGTCATCATGTTCTACCGTCAGAAACATGCCCTTAATACACGAGACAAAATACGTTGTACAAAAGAGAGATTAAAACTAAAACGAAAATACGAGTCAGAAAAACACGATGTATACATAAATATCTGTGCATGCAGATGGTATACGCACGAACGCAAACAAAAACTGATGCACATAACATTTCTGTTTATCCATGTACATATAAGTCAGAAAAACACGATGTATACATAAATATCTGTGCATGCAGATGATATACGCACGAACGCAAACAAAAACTGATGCACATAACATTTCTGTTTATCCATGTACGTATATAATTCTGCCGCGATGATAATGAGAGTAAGACACATGGTAGCACCCACAAGAGCGCACACGGAAAATATTGCATTCTATATAACTAAATGGTGTATAATATATATATATATACCTAAAAATTTAAATCAATGATAATAATAAGAACAAAACAATATATATATATATATATAAAATAAATGCATGCATACGTACGTACGTGCGTACAAACAAAAACACAACCATCACATAGTTGATATATATATATATATATATATATATATATATATATATATATATATATATATATATATATATATATATATATAAAACACATATATATTTATTTTTTTTACATACATATGCACACACACATCACATTATTATATATATATATATATATATATATATA
>LUCW03000275.1:30000-115000 GCA_001586965.3 Sphaeroforma sirkka
TAGCTACGGTCGGCTCACGCACAACCCCATAAAAGCTCCTCGAATAGTCCTGGTTCGTCGTTTGGTTGGTTTACTAGTGTCAGTGACTCAAGTATACTGTCGGGATCTTATCTGACGTAGGCATTACACTATGGATCGAGTGCTGAGCCTTGCATTTACAATGCAGGATTTCGTTTCAACCGTTGGCGGGGCAGTCTACCATAGGCTCTTATATTGGCGTCCATGATACGCTGCTACAATGACCATTCATGCACATAGGTTTGCAATTACAAGTATATAGGTGTGCTGTTTCGTATCTTTGCTTTTCGGTACTTCAGGTGACGCACAGTGCTAGTGTACGGCAATCTGTTAGGTATTTGTAAGTCCTTTTTAAGGTCTCTCATTAATCACGGCCTATTGTTGTTGCAGGTGTTATGCCACCGCCGCCGTCGAAGCCTGCTGCTGCTGCCACAGAAGGAGAGCCTCGCAAGAGGCGATCACGTTTCGATCAAACACCCAAAGAGAAAGGTATGTCAATAATACAATGTGCTTGTGACCGTTCGGGCGTTGATAAATCCAAAATCTTCCGAGTGAGGCCGTTGGTCAAAAACGACACAACGATTTTAAGTGAAAGTTGTTACATACATTTTCTCCATCGATCTTTTCATTCATGGGAACTTTGAATATCTACGAATCTTTCACAATGTCAATGTCAATATCAGTGAGAAGCGATAGATCGATTCTCACGCATCTCTCACCAAACTCCTTCTCCAACGTTTGATTTCGTTCGTTAATTAGCTCCAGAGGCCTGGGAGGGTGTGCAGGAAACACCAAGGTCTACAGCAGACTCGCGTTGGGATGCAACACCAAGTGGGGCCTCTGGTGTGGCTGCCACACCTCGGCCAGGCGAAACACTGGCAAGAAAGCGCAACCGCTGGGATGCAACACCCGCCCATGACAGTGCTGCAACGTCAGGCTGGGGCGAGACGCCTCGAGCTGATGGGGTAGGTGGGCTTATATATATATATATGTATTAATGTATATATATATATATATATATCTCAATTTATATCTATATTTAAATCTGTATCTATATATCTATACATATATAAATCCATATACATATATATATATATATATATATATATATATATATATATATATATATATATATATATATATATATATATATATATATATATATTTATGTATATATATGTATGTGTATTATATAAATATATATATATATATATATGTGTGTGTGTATTTATGTACATTTGTCTGTATGTATATATTTATCTATTTATGTGTGTATACGTCTGTATATAGAAAATTAAACTGTATATCCCGTGCATTACGATACCCGTGTGAGCAGTTTTCTTTTTTTTTTGCTTTAATCTGATGAGCTAGGCAGTGTAGCCGAGCATAGTGTGCACGGTGGGTCCCTGTTTCAGAGGCAGAACAAATAGCGTTCCATATCGAACATTATCTCCGCATGTACAAAAACAGAGCGCACCGTTGAAGTTTGCCGTTAACAACGTATGCCGCCCTGCTACCTGATATGTTTTATGTCTCATGTATATTCTAAATGCTTGCACGCATGTCTCATGTATATTCTAAATGCTTGCACGCATGTCTCATGTATATTCTAAATGTTTGCAAACATGTCTCGTGTATATTCTAATTGCTTGCACGCATACTGCAGGTGACTGAAACACCTTCGCGCAAGCGATCGCGATGGGACAAGACACCCAGTCTACATGCCGGAGCGGAGACTCCAGTTGGAGGACAGGCCTTTGTGGGAGCCACGCCTGTAGGTAACATGGCGCTGGGCATGGAGACACCGATGAATATCATCCCCATGACCCCTGACCAGGAGAAATCGGTATGTATATATGTATGTATGTATGTATGTATACCTTTATGGGTTAATAATTTTTGTTTGATGCTGAACTTGTCAATATTGTGTATTTAGATTCTGTCTGGCAGGCGGGCTTAAGAGGTTTAGATTATATCTGAGGACAATTAAGCGAGTTTCTTATAAAACAACTGTACAATTTTTCTGTACCCCTGTATGAAGTTTGTTGCATCTTCTCTTTAGAATTACTAACTGTCTGGCGTGTCGCCATACAGAAGATGCTGTATCCCACACTCGTTATGCATTGATGAAGCCGTCTGAGAACGTTTTGTGGTAGGTGTGCACCACCTTGCAGGCTCTATCAATGCCAGCCATATCTCACAATCAATTTCTCGTTATCGCATAATAGCGGTATCAGTCTGGTAGTCTTTACCACACACGTCGTGTTTTACATCTTATGGTGGAAAAATATCGCCTTTGTGCCTAGCATCGAGCGGAGAGAGGTGTGTATTGCCCTTTCTGTCGAGTATTACCGATAATAACACCAGTAGAGGTATACGCACGCGCCGTTACCTGATCAACCTCCTGCGGGTGCACTGTCATATTGTACTTTACCTTAGATTCTATAGCACATAAAGTGATCTAACATCACGAGGCAGCACACACTACTGTCAATTAAACATGACAAATCACTTGTCAATATTCAAAACAACAGCAGAGAGAACACACACACATGGTCATACCATGTCAACACCTCATGCCTCTCTATCACGCGTTACTTTCCAATAGACTGTATTGCACAACCGGATTTAATCAATCACCACGACGCGGCACACACTCCTCTCTCTACGCATCTTACCATAGCTAACCACTGGACCTTCTTCTACCACTCGGTTATACCAGGCCCGTATGGAGAGAGAACTGGATGACCGCAACCGACCCCTCACAGACGAAGACCTGGACGCTATGTTCCCAGCTGAAGGCTATGTTATTCTGGATGCCCCAGCGGGCTATGTACCGCTGATGACGCCAGGGCGCAAGATTACCGCCACCCCCACTCCTCGGGGCGACAACGGGTATGAGAGCAACCGATGCAATGGAGTGGACTGTGTAGTTGTACATCTACGGGTGCCGCTGAGTTATGTTGTGGGAGTGAATCGTGAGGCCATACCGTATTCCCGGCTGAGAGTTAATTTTACAGATATGGAAGGCAAACACGTATGAAACTAGAAAATATACCTGTAGGTTTCAATTATGCATTTTTTTTTTCGTGCCGGATTATCTGCATGGATGGACTGTTTCGTGACACTGATTCGGCTGAAGGCTTGATTTCAAAGCTCCTGCTACATATATGCCGCTATTGACCTCTGGGCGCACCTATCCCTACCCCTACTCCTTGAAGCGGCTAAGATTGTCTTTAGTGCCGACGTTTTGGGTGGAGACGTAAAATGTGTATGGTTTGTATGGGGTATCTACCTATCCTTACCTCTACTCCTTGAAGCTGCTAAGCTTGTCTTTAGTGCCGATGTTATGGGTGGAGACATTAAATGTGTATGGTTCTTAGGAGGTGGATTCTGAATGTCCGATACATATATTTTGAATATATATCTTGGTGCACTTTGGTGTTTGCATCTTAGCGCGATATCGCTATACCAATCGTATCTATCTTCCAATATAGCCATATCCACTACAATTACAATCAACACTTCCTTACAATGTCTAGCACTAAAGATATGGATCACTCTCACACCCCACCGTGCACGCAGATTCATGATGGCTGAGGATGGCACCGCCATGACTGCAAAGGATTATGGACTGGAGGAAGCCCAACCCACCGACCAGAGTTTGCCAGGGCTGAAGCCTGATGACACACAGGTATGTTGTTATTGGTTCTGCGAGCTGTAGAGCAGTAGATGTGTATGAGATATCAAGGCGTTCGTGTCTGAGGCTTTACTTTCCCGTGTTTGTATACAAAAATTCGTACATAAAAGCCTTAGAATTTATATACCCGCCGTATGTGTATCATTACATAGATGCAGGTAAGAACGCCAATGTAGTCTTTGTTCGTATGAACTTTACGCTTCAAGTTTGTGCAGTCTCATCCCCTTACCTCGTGATCGGTGCGCCACAGAGTGCCAGTGCAATGAATACCGACAGAGCGGTGTAACAAGCGTGAACTCATATATCGCCGAGTATAGTAGTCGTGACCTAATATTTTGACTGTTATCACTTATATTATCAGTATTTTGGAAAGCTTCTCAACGAAGTAGACGGAGAAGAGCTGTCGCCTACCGAGGCAAAGGAACGTCGTATCATGAAACTTCTGCTGAAGATCAAGAATGGCACTCCCCCGATGCGCAAGAGTGCACTCCGACACATCACCGACAAAGCACGCGAGTTCGGTGCAGGCCCCTTATTCAATCAGGTATGGACTGTTGTCGTGCTCATGTGGCATACCAATCGTTTTGGCGGATGAGTGATGACTGGCTATAGCTGATACGAAGAGAAATGCTCCGCGAAGTGCTATGAGACTACTTGCGGATGCACTTGAACGTTAGGGGAAATAATGTAAACGATAAGCTCAACAAGGATAGGTATCGATTTAATTTACATATATACATCCTCGCCAGATCAATACTCAAGGTCATATATATCTTTAGCAATTGATTCATCGACTGAACCCCGACTCTGCTCCAGATTCTGCCGTTGCTGATGTCGCCTTCCTTGGAAGATCAAGAGCGCCATTTGCTGGTCAAAGTCATTGATCGTATCCTTTACAAGCTTGACGATCTCGTGCGGCCCTATGTACATAAGGTGCGTGCAGTAGTTAGATTGTGTAGAATCTTAGACTCTCGGCGCGACATACCTATGATCTGATTATACTCCGTGCTAGGCGCATGCGAGATACGTTTTGCGATGTCATTGCCTGTTTTGAATGGCTAGTGGGGGATTCAATCTCTTGCATGGCACATTGTGCAGACCCTCTTGCAGCTTTTGTGCTGGCGTTCATCAGTTCCATATGCGATGCAATTTGGTGAGCCATGATCAGCCTCTAGTCCATGTGCGCATCGTTCCACTATCTCGAGTCTCTTTGCAGCGCAGTTTTTTTTTCTGCCGTGCACATCCCATGCACTCACATCCTATCTCATATCAACAGATTCTAGTGGTGATTGAACCACTGCTGATCGATGAGGACTACTACGCCCGTGTCGAGGGTCGAGAGATTATCTCAAATTTGGCGAAAGCTGCGGGTTTGGCCACAATGATTTCCACTATGCGCCCTGGTATGTGTGTTCCATACGACACTGGTGGTGGATGATGTACTTTCGTTTTGCATATCTGCTGAGCGTGTCTAGGACAATATTTACTTGCATTTAAATTTATATTTATATATATGTATATGTATATGTATGCATGTATGTATGTATGTATGTATGTATGTATGTATGTGTGATATATATATGTGCGTGTATATATATATATATATATATATATATATATATATATATATGTATGTATATAACCGATGAATGAGATTTTTTGTACTTGTCAAAGTACTTGCAAATGATGTCTGTGCGGTGCTGTGCCTCCCGCTTCATATTCGTTCCTTTCTACTCGTCTCTACTATTCTCCAGCGCGTTGTTACCGACATGATCTGCGCCCTGAATCACAAGTTGCATGGACTGATTGATACGTGTGAAGTACCACCGGACATATTTGTGCCTTCTGTAGCAGTCGCGCTGCCCATTCTGTTAGTTATCCATAGTATTTTGGACGTATGTGAGCAAGCTTGGCCCTAATGGTTCTATACAATCCAATACGTTTCGTCAGATATTGATAATCCCGATGAATACGTGCGAAACACCACGGCCCGAGCCTTTGCCGTAGTGGCCTCGGCACTGGGCATCCCCACACTGTTGCCTTTCCTTAAAGCGGTGTGCAAGAGTAAAAAGAGTTGGCAGGCGAGACACACAGGTAAGTGGGCGCGTCCAAGTGGCATGAGAATGCGTTGCACGTAAATTTTCGTACGTGTAGGTTGTGTTACAGCTTATCTGTGCGGCATTGGCATGTATTGTGTGTAGCGGTGCGTGTGGGTGTATATGTTGATGGAGGCAGACCCCTCCTGTCATCCGTAAATGTGTGACTACAACTGTTCGAGGGTGGGGTCGACAGAACGAGCAGTCCTCAGCCAGATATATCGATAGCCGTAGCAGTGTGAAACGTTTATGTCATTGTCGGGGGATCATTTAGACTGCAATGATTGGGAGGATCTACTCCGGAAATAACCCTCGTTGAGGTGGCCTGTGCTGTTGTCAATAGACTTTATTCGTCTTTGTTGCAATTGCATTCAATAGACTTTATTCGTCTTTGTGGCAATTGTATTCAATAGACTTTATTCGTCTTTGTTGCAATTGCATTCAATAGACTTTATTCGTCTTTGTGGCAATTGTATTCAATAGACTTTATTCGTCTTTGTTGCAATTGCATTTAATAGACTTTATTCGTCTCTGTTGCAATTGCATTCAATAGACATTACTTGTCTTTGTTGCAATTGTATTTAATAGACTTTATTCGTCTTTGTTGCAATTGCATTTAATAGACTTTATTCGTCTCTGTTGCAATTGCATTCAATAGACATTACTTGTCTTTGTTGCAATTGCATTTAATAGACTTTATTCGTCTTTGTTGCAATTGCATTCAATAGACTTTATTCGTCTTTGTTGCGATTGCATTCAATAGACTTTATTCGTCTTTGTTGCAATTGCATTCAATAGACTTTATTCGTCTTTGTTTCAATTACATCCAATAGACATTGTTCGTCTCTGTTTCAATTGCATTAATAGACTTTTTATTTGTCTTTGTTGTAATTGCATTCAATAGACTTTATTCGTCTTTGTTGCAATTGCATTCAATAGACATTACTCGTCTATGTTGCAATTGCATTTAATAGACTTTTTTCGTCTTTGTTTCAATTACATTCAATAGACTTTATTCGTCTCTGTTTCAATTGCATTAATAGACTTTTATTTGTCTTTTTGTTGTAATTGCATTCAATAGACTTTATTCGTCTTTGTTGCAATTGCATTCAATAGACATTACTCGTCTATGTTGCAATTGCATTTAATAGACTTTTTTCGTTTTTGTTTCAATTACATCCAATAGACATTGTTCGTCTCTGTTTCAATTGCATTAATAGACTTTATTTGTCTTTGTTGTAATTGCATTCAATAGACTTTATTCGTCTTTGTTGCAATAGCATTTAATAGACTTTATTCGTCTCTGTTGCAATTGCATTCAATAGACATTACTTGTCTTTGTTGCAATTGCATTTAATAGACTTTATTCGTCTCTGTTCCAATTGCATTCAATAGACTTTATTCGTCTTTGTTGCAATTGCATTCAATAGACATTACTCGTCTATGTTGCAATTGCATTTAAATAGACTTTATTCGTCTTTTGTTTCAATTACATCCAATAGACATTGTTCGTCTCTGTTTCAATTGCATTAATAGACTTTATTTGTCTTTGTTGTAATTGCATTCAATAGACTTTATTCGTCTTTGTTGCAATTGCATTCAATAGACATTACTCGTCTATGTTGCAATTGCATTTAATAGACTTTTTTCGTCTTTGTTTCAATTACATCCAATAGACATTGTTCGTCTCTGTTTCAATTGCATTAATAGACTTTATTTGTCTTTGTTGTAATTGCATTCAATAGACTTTATTCGTCTTTGTTGCAATAGCATTTAATAGACTTTATTCGTCTCTGTTGCAATTGCATTCAATAGACATTATTCGTCTCTGTTGCAATTGCATTCAATAGACATTACTTGTCTTTGTTGCAATTGCATTTAATAGACTTTATTCGTCTTTGTTGCAATAGCATTTAATAGACTTTATTCGTCTCTGTTGCAATTGCATTCAATAGACATTATTCGTCTCTGTTGCAATTGCATTCAATAGACTTTACTTGTCTTTGTTGCAATTGCATTCAATAGACTTTATTAGTCTTTGTTGCAATTGCATTCAATAGATTTTATTCATCTTTGTTTCAATTACATCCAATAGACATTATTCGTCTCTGTTTCAATTGCATTAATAGACTTTATTTGTCTTTGTTGCAATTGCATTCAATAGACTTTATTTGTCTTTGTTGCAATTGCATTTAATAGACATTATTCGTCTCTGTTGCAATTGCATTCAATAGACTTTATTCGTTTTCGTGGCAATTGTATTCAGTAGACTTTATTCGTCTTTGTTGCAGTTGTATTCAATAGACTTCATTCGTCTTTGTTTCAATTACATCCAATAGACATTATTCGTCTCTGTTTCAATTGCATTAATAGACTTTATTTGTCTTTGTTGTAATTGCATTCAATAGACTTTATTCGTCTTTGTTGCAATAGCATTTAATAGACATTATTCGTCTTTGTTGCAATTGCATTCAATAGACTTTATTCGTCTTTGTTGCAATTGCATTCAATAGACTTTATTCGTCTTTGTTGCAGTTGTATTCAATAGACTTCATTCGTCTTTGTTTCAATTACATCCAATAGACATTATTCGTCTCTGTTTCAATTGCATTAATAGACTTTATTTGTCTTTGTTGCAATTGCATTCAATAGACTTTATTTGTCTTTGTTGCAATTGCATTTTAATAGACATTATTCGTCTCTGTTGCAATTGCATTCAATAGACTTTATTCGTTTTCGTGGCAATTGTATTCAGTAGACTTTATTCGTCTTTGTTGCAGTTGTATTCAATAGACTTCATTCGTCTTTGTTTCAATTACATCCAATAGACATTATTCGTCTCTGTTTCAATTGCATTAATAGACTTTATTTGTCTTTGTTGTAATTGCATTTAATAGACTTTATTCGTCTTTGTTGCAATTGCATTTAATAGACTTTATTCGTCTTTGTTGCAATTGCATTCAATAGACTTTATTCGTCTTTGTTGCAATTGCATTCAATAGACTTTATTCGTCTTTGTTTCAATTACATCCAATAGACATTGTTCGTCTCTGTTTCAATTGCATTAATAGACTTTATTTGTCTTTGTTGTAATTGCATTCAATAGACTTTATTCGTCTTTTGTTGCAATAGCATTTAATAGACTTTATTCGTCTTTTGTTTCAATTACATCCAATAGACATTGTTCGTCTCTGTTTCAATTGCATTAATAGACTTTATTTGTCTTTGTTGTAATTGCATTCAATAGACTTTATTCGTCTTTGTTGCAATAGCATTTAATAGACTTTATTCGTCTCTGTTGCAATTGCATTCAATAGACATTATTCGTCTCTGTTGCAATTGCATTCAATAGACATTACTTGTCTTTGTTGCAATTGCATTCAATAGACTTTATTAGTCTTTGTTGCAATTGCATTCAATAGATTTTATTCATCTTTGTTTCAATTACATCCAATAGACATTATTCGTCTCTGTTTCAATTGCATTAATAGACTTTATTTGTCTTTGTTGCAATTGCATTCAATAGACTTTATTTGTCTTTGTTGCAATTGCATTTAATAGACATTATTCGTCTCTGTTGCAATTGCATTCAATAGACTTTATTCGTTTTCGTGGCAATTGTATTCAGTAGACTTTATTCGTCTTTGTTGCAATTGCATTCAATAGACTTTATTCGTCTTTGTTGCAGTTGTATTCAATAGACTTCATTCGTCTTTGTTTCAATTACATCCAATAGACATTATTCGTCTCTGTTTCAATTGCATTAATAGACTTTATTTGTCTTTGTTGCAATTGCATTCAATAGACTTTATTTGTCTTTGTTGCAATTGCATTTAATAGACATTATTCGTCTCTGTTGCAATTGCATTCAATAGACTTTTATTCGTTTTCGTGGCAATTGTATTCAGTAGACTTTATTCGTCTTTGTTGCAGTTGTATTCAATAGACTTCATTCGTCTTTGTTTCAATTACATCCAATAGACATTATTCGTCTCTGTTTCAATTGCATTAATAGACTTTATTTGTCTTTGTTGTAATTGCATTCAATAGACTTTTTATTCGTCTTTGTTGCAATAGCATTTAATAGACATTATTCGTCTTTGTTGCAATTGCATTCAATAGACTTTATTCGTCTTTGTTGCAATTGCATTCAATAGACTTTATTCGTCTTTGTGGCTATTGTATTCAATAGACTTTATTCGTCTTTGTGGCAATTGCATTCAATAGACTTTATTCGTCTTTGTTGCAATTGCATTTAATAGACTTTATTCGTCTTTGTTGCAGTTGTATTCAATAGACTTCATTCGTCTTTGTTTCAATTACATCCAATAGACATTATTCGTCTCTGTTTCAATTGCATTAATAGACTTTATTTGTCTTTGTTGTAATTGCATTCAATAGACTTTATTCGTCTTTGTTGCAATAGCATTTAATAGTCATTATTCGTCTTTGTTGCAATAGTAGACTTTATTCGTCTCTGTTGCAATTGCATTCAATAGACTTTATTCGTCTTTGTTGCAATTGCATTTAATAGACTTTATTCGTCTTTGTTGCAGTTGTATTCAATAGACTTCATTCGTCTTTGTTTCAATTACATCCAATAGACATTATTCGTCTCTGTTTCAATTGCATTAATAGACTTTATTTGTCTTTGTTGTAATTGCATTCAATAGACTTTATTCGTCTTTGTTGCAATAGCATTTAATAGACATTATTCGTCTTTGTTGCAATTGCATTCAATAGACTTTATTAGTCTTTGTTGCAATTGCATTCAATAGATTTTATTCATCTTTGTTTCAATTACATCCAATAGACATTATTCGTCTCTGTTTCAATTGCATTAATAGACTTTATTTGTCTTTGTTGCAATTGCATTCAATAGACTTTATTTGTCTTTATTGCAATTGCATTTAATAGACATTATTCGTCTCTGTTGCAATTGCATTCAATAGACTTTATTCGTTTTCGTGGCAATTGTATTCAGTAGACTTTATTCGTCTTTGTTGCAGTTGTATTCAATAGACTTCATTCGTCTTTGTTTCAATTACATCCAATAGACATTATTCGTCTCTGTTTCAATTGCATTAATAGACTTTATTTGTCTTTGTTGTAATTGCATTCAATAGACTTTATTCGTCTTTGTTGCATTAGCATTTAATAGACATTATTCGTCTTTGTTGCAATTGCATTCAATAGACTTTATTCGTCTTTGTTGCAATTGCATTCAATAGACTTTATTCGTCTTTGTGGCTATTGTATTCAATAGACTTTATTCGTCTCTGTTGCAATTGCATTTAATAGACATTACTTGTCTTTGTGGCAATTGCATTCAATAGACTTTATTCGTCTTTGTTGCAATTGCATTTAATAGACTTTATTCGTCTTTGTTGCAGTTGTATTCAATAGACTTCATTCGTCTTTGTTTCAATTACATCCAATAGACATTATTCGTCTCTGTTTCAATTGCATTAATAGACTTTATTCGTCTCTGTTGCAATTGCATTCAATAGACTTTATTCGTCTTTGTTGCAATTGCATTTAATTGACTTTATTCGTCTTTGTTGCAGTTGTATTCAATAGACTTCATTCGTCTTTGTTTCAATTACATCCAATAGACATTATTCGTCTCTGTTTCAATTGCATTAATAGACTTTATTTGTCTTTGTTGTAATTGCATTCAATAGACTTTATTCGTCTTTGTGGCAATTGCATTTAATAGACTTATTCGTCTTTATTGCAATTGCATTCAATAGACTTTATTCGTCTTTGTTGCAATTGCATTCAATAGACTTTATTCGTCTCTGTTGCTATTGTATATTATAGACATTATTCGTCTTTGTTGCAATTGCATTGGATCGAAGTATTAGACCACTGCCCCTGTTCGCCACTTTCCTGAAGTTGTGCAGTGCTGTCGCGACTCAGGGATTTTTTGCGCACTCCAAGCCATACTTTAAGTAACTTCCTTTTCATTTTTGTTTTTGTTGTGCTCAGGTATCAAGATCTGTCAGCAGATTGCCATCCTGATGGGTTGTGCGGTGCTGCCTCATCTGAAGAGTCTGGTGGAGATTATAGAGATGGGTCTAGTAGACGAGCAGCAGAAGGTACGTTCACCCCCGTCACCTGTACTACGGTGGTTACTATGGAGCGTAAATCTTCTACGGTCGAAGACCCCACTATGAGAATGGCGTTCTTGTGTGTGGTATCATATTACTTGTGTGCGTGTATGCCTTGTGCGCGTATGCTTGATATAGTGTGTCTTGCAATCGATGCACAGGGAGTGGTATATATTCAAACTTGTTTCGTTAGTACCTTGTGTGGTCTAAACGATTGTCATTTGTTGCTTGTGCTTTACATGTTCCTGTGTCTCTAAGATTCTCGCACCATACCGATATGACCTCATCCAACCAACCCCTTTTACGTGTATACTGCTCGCGTCTTTGCTTATGTAGTTGAGGCTTTCGTTTTGTTTCGAATCACCGTCCAACCCGCCACAGAACGGTGTGATTGTACTTTGTGGACATTCAGTACAGTTAGGGTCCACTGCTTGCTTGTACTGATACTCTGGCGCATTCTTTTGTTCTCCTTCTGCAGTGTCGTACCATCTGTGCGTTAGCCCTTGCGGCGCTGGCAGAGGCCGCAACACCATATGGTATCGAATCGTTTGATTCTGTGCTTCTGCCACTGTGGAGGGGTATCCGACAACATCACGGAAAAGGTTCGAACGTGTGCTAGTTTATCAGTGTCCTGGGCCCTTTGGAGCTACCAGAGTAAACTGTGTGTGTTCGTTAATAAGTAGTTGGCGAAAAACCCCTGCAGTGTTGTCTGTGTCCTTATAGAGCATTGCACTCGATGGGGCATAATCCAAAATCGAAAAGTCTGCAATTAGGCCGAAATAGTATGTACTCTCATCCGTGGGGCTCAGGCTTCAAAGGAATCTGAGTCCTGAACGCGCGGTCGCAGGCGAATTGCAGGACTTCCGATCGCTTGCCGTTGTCGACGATGGAGCGCTTGTAGGCTTATTGCTGATGACCGTTATGGAGCGCCTGTAGGCTTATTGCTGATTACCGTTATGGAGCGCCTGTAGGCTTATTGCTGATGACCGTTATGGAGCGCTTGTAGGCTTATTGCTGATGACCGTTATGGAGCGCTTGTAGGCTTATTGCTGATGACCGTTATGCGTTCACTACACCATCCATGCTATTTAATTTCATACCTCAACCAATGATTGAATCTGTGATGCTCCTATCAACCGTTTTTTCGTCGCTGTGATACGTATTGCCCTAAACGATAACCCATCAGGCCATACGTTTATCCTCTGTGTAACCTTCTTTGTATCGCGTCATGTGATAATTTGCAACAGGTTTGGCTGCGTTTTTGAAGGCTATCGGATACATCATTCCGCTGATGAGTGAGGACCACGCCAACTACTACACAAGAGAAGTGATGATTGTATTGATTCGGGAGTTCCAATCGCCTGATCCGGAAATGAAGAAGATTGTGTTGAAGGTAATGAAGTCGAAAAAAAATTGAACTTTGTTTGATGAATTTGCTGTGTTGCTTTCAGAATTGGGGCACATCGCCTAAATATTTTCTTTTGTCCGTGTCAGACCCAGATGTCTTTGTAACAATATAAAGCGCACATGTACGTACAAGTGCGACCGACCGACTAGATTCATCTCTAATCTTGTTCTGGGTGAAATGCATTGCCAAACACCCAAACAACACCAAAGCCCAGGTTCCCATTCTATCCAGGGCCTCGCAAAATCACGTGCTTCTACTACACAGATCAAGTGGATTAGTTTTGTGCATATACGAAAGCATACAGCTGCTCAATCATGTGAATCCAAATGCGAGGTTTTCTAGCATTCGAGTCGCAATGTTTATCAGCATCCCATTCGCATTGATGTATCCAGGTGGTCAAGCAATGTTGTGCCACAGATGGTGTGGAAGCTCAGTATATCCGTGAGGAGATTCTGCCGCCTTTCTTTGAGCAGTTCTGGGTGAGACGTACTGCGCCTGACAGACGGATTGCACGTCAATTGGTGGACACAACTGTGGAGTTGGCAAATAAGGTATGCATGGTCTCCGGAAGGGTGTATGAGTTTAACAAACATACAACTTAGTTCACAAGTATGTACTAGTGTGCATAAATCTCGTATACGTCGAGTATGTGGTGTGTCGGGAGCGTGTACTACGCAGTACAAATTATAAACTTTAGTGCGCATGTTACGCAAATGTTGTGTAATTTTGCTGGGTACTTTTTAATTTTTGGTCTGTAACTGATTGAGTTTCGGATTTAATTTCCATCGGGCTGTTCATGCATCCGGTGCTCATGAGTGGTGATGTGCACTTCAGTTGAGCGCGTGCGTTCATACTAAAGACATTTAAGTTTAAAAGACCGCTTATTTTTGCGGGCATGACTATCACATCTTGTTGGCGACACATGGACGCTGATGCAGAGCTACGCTCTACCAGAAGGGATCTATTAGTCGTTTTGCCGCTGATTCCTACAATTTCTACTTCGTATTTACAACCATGAGCTTACCTACACTCTCATATCAATTTTGGCTCCTATATTAAATCTCTTGCAAACTTGTTTCTATCCAAGCCTATGCGTCTACCCAAGATCACCAATCACGCTCATTCTCTTGTCTATGTAAATGTCTATATTCTCAGGTGGGAGTCTCAGAGATCATTGGCCGAATCGTCAATGATCTGAAGGATGAATCGGAACCCTACCGTAAGATGGTGATGGAGTGTGTGGAGAAAGTCCTGGGCAATCTCGGTGCCGCTGATGTGGACCAGAGGTTAGAGGAGCTGTTGATCGATGGCATCCTGTTCGCTTTCCAGGTATAATTTACCGATTTCGCGCTGCTATTTCATCATTTTATAACGTATCGTATCATAACATATCATATCACATCATATCATATCATATCACATCATTTCATTTCATAAAAAAAAATATGGCGCTTTTTTCGTAACTCCGATCAACGCGAAAATTTCCACACCCATAGGAACAAACCACTGAGGACAGTGTCATGCTGAACGGTTTCGGTACCATTGTGAACGTACTAGGTATCCGCACAAAGCCCTACCTGCCGCAGATAGTGGGAGTGTTGCTATGGCGACTCAACAATCGCAGCGCAAAGGTGCGCCAGCAGAGTGCCGATCTCATGTCGCGCATTGCGGTGGTGATGAAGACCTGTAATGAAGACAAGCTCATGTCCCAGGTATGTCCTAATGAGGCCCATTTAGTATTGCTTAGGGCCAGAGAGTTGTTGCTGATGACCAGTGCTTGCTACCGTAGAACTGTTGGGTTGTGTATGATCTTCACGGCCATTTTCCACTTCATTTCCAATGTGGGCTGATTCAGCTTTTTTTTTTCTGTGTGTGTGTAATTTCCAACACAACGTATTCGATATTCACGTAAATGGTTGTAGTCACACTCGCCAAACATGATGTACTACCTTTTGTTTGCACGTACACAATGATTCTGTGCTCGTTCGTGCCCGTCACCTAAGACGTTAGTATGAGTATAACATCGTTTGTTGTTGATATAATGGAGCGCATGCCGTTGTGTTGGTACACCATGCTTAAAACTCGCATACCTTTACCATATTGTCATGGTTAGAGCTCTTGACTCTTCTATTGCAATGCTAACTTTTCACATGCTATATTATACTTCGTCCTCATACAGCTTGGTTTGGTGTTGTATGAGTACCTTGGTGAAGAGTACCCGGAGGTGCTGGGTTCGATTCTGGGCGCCTTGAAGGCGGTTGTCAATGTGATCGGCATGTCCAAAATGACTCCCCCGATCCGAGATCTGTTACCACGACTTACCCCAATTCTGAAAAATAGGCACGAGAAGGTGCAGGAGAACTGCATCGATTTGGTACGTCAATGCGGCCTCCAACAAACCGATTGTTTGCATTATAGTGCTTTGGTTATTAACCGGTCAAGCGTACGCGTTTATGCACTTGGTTGTGATTGAAAACATGCGTGTGCGTATAGGGTTATGTTGTAGCTTTTTTGGCATATCGAAGTGTGTACTCGTATGGCAGTTGCAAAGCAGCACACATATGTGTGCCAATAATTCACTGGGGCAATTATGCAGAACAGTCCCCCACCTTGCACAATACTTTCAAAATATCACCTCACATATCACTAATGTGCTCATCATCATCTCGAACATCGCAGTAGTGCAATGTTGGATCTTCCCACATATCGCACAAGTACCAACAATTTGTATACTCACAGATCTTACCAAGCCCTTATATACGGCTTTCACACAACACAGAAATACCAAAGTCTTAGCTATCCACAGATTTAAAAGGTCAGAGCTCCGCTTCATCCTACGTCGACTTACGTGAACGTCATTATCGCTGCAGGTGGGACGTATAGCCGACAGGGGTGCCGAGTACGTAGGTGCGCGAGAATGGATGCGCATTTGCTTTGAGTTATTGGAATTACTGAAGGCCCACAAGAAGAGTATCAGAAGGGCGGCCGTCAACACATTTGGTTACATTGCAAAGGCGATCGGTCCACAGGATGTGCTCATTACTCTTCTAAACAATTTGAAGGTGGGTTGCTCAATTGTCAATTGTGATATATATATATATATATATGTGTGTGTGTGTGTGTGTGCGTGTGTGCGTGTGCGTGTGCGTGTGCGTGTGTGTGTTTGTGAGTATGTGTGTGTGTGTGTGTATATACTTTTAGTTGTATGTGTATATTTGTTATGGGGGAATCTACCTGTGGCTAGCAAGCGTGATTTAGAAGCGCCATTGTTATACAGTATTATACTAGTCTAGCATCACACATTAGCAAATACTGGACATATATATCAACTTATCCAAATTTCCTGAAGTCGATGTATATCCCGTTGTGCACTGTAGTCTCATATTGTCAGACACTCAAACGCGAAAATTTTCGCTTAGTGTTTTTTGGATATCCTCCACAACATCTCTCAATGTACTCTGATGTTTACACATATCTTGCCAAAACCTTTCTCCGCTTCATCTTCCCTTTCAGTCTATCAACCCCTGTGCTCTACTAGATTATATCCCTTATTAACTCTCGTCTCGCACAATCACACACGCCCCAGGTACAAGAGCGACAAAACCGTGTGTGCACGACGGTTGCGATAGCCATCGTGGCCGAGACGTGCTCGCCATTCACGGTCATCCCTCATCTGATGAATGAGTACCGTGTGCCCGAGCTCAATGTACAGAACGGTGTGCTGAAGAGTCTGAGTTTTGTGTTTGAATACATCGGCGAGATGGGCAAGGATTACATCTACGCAGTGACGCCGTTACTGGAGGATGCGCTCATGGACCGTGACTTGGTATGTAAAGACTTTGTCATCGGAAGCTTGTGCACTTTCCTGCTCGTTGTACAAGTTTGTGTAAGACGTTCCGCGGTAAATTCTAAGCAATCGCAAGCGTATTTGGCCGTCTGACTTTTTAATCAGGTCGCAGCTGAAGAAAGTGCCGAACTTAAATTGGGCGTGTTTAACTGTTTTATTACTCAAAGCAAATTCCATACTTTTTTTTTTGGGCTGTGCTGCATATGATTCTACACTCTTTTCTAATACGTGCCTTCTATACATATGATTGTCTAGGCCCTACATCACTGAGCTAGCATCTCGACCCCTATCTAGCATCTCTCTCTCTCTCCGTTGCCATGCACTTAAAGCGGACATACCTTCACCTTCCTGCCTTCTTCAGGATTTCATCGCCAATGTATCGTTTGCAATACGCCACTGAATATATCACCCATATTCCCACTCACTCTGCACTCTCGTCACCATGGTGATACTTTCAATACACTAGGTCCATCGACAAACGGCATGCACAGTAGTCAAACACATGTCACTAGGTGTGATTGGCTTCGGCTGTGAAGACGCCATGACTCATCTGCTCAACTTCGTGTGGCCGAACATCTTTGAAACATCACCGCACGTCATCAACGCCACAATGGATGCTGTGCTGGGTCTAACCTTCTGTTTGGGACCCGCTCGAGTGTTACAGTACACGTTGCAGGTATGTGTATTGGCATAAGCTGCAAAATAGGTTTCAGTGTGTGTGCTCGATTTGAAAGTCCGCATTGCAAACACATGTGTCAGCTTTAAAAAAATAGGATTGAGAGTTTTGTTTTGGGTCGACCATAGGTTTGGTTTAAGAGTGTGTGCTTGAGCTTGGAGTACTTATCGTGGGTTGAGATTTTGAATTCTTCATGTGTGTGTGTTTGAAATCTAGTGTAAAACATCAACTCGACTGAAATCTGAAAAGGATACATCTGAATTTGAACCGATTACAATATCTACTATATCGCTCGTTGAGATCCGACTGTGGTGTCCAGACATCCAAGGATGTAATAGAAGTTTGGTTGACAGTCTGGCGTAGTTCAGCCTATCTCATTGTTATGCGATTATGCGACTTCTCTTATTCATTGGCCCTATCTTGCCTCATTAATTTGCAGGGTCTATTCCATCCGGCGAGAAAAGTACGGGATGTATATTGGAAGATATACAACAACATATATATAGGTATGTTTGTTTCCGACTCTAAATGCGCATATCGCTTGTACCTTCTATTGCTATCAGTATTTGGGCCGCCATAGACTGCTGTGTGGTGGGCGAGAGGCACTACTCCAACACGCCTATATTGTATGAATGCTAAAAAAACATACTACAATACTTGGTGAGACACATCGCTATATTGAACGACCTTAGACGCACTGATCGCGAGGTTTGTATTGCTCTTGCGATTGTTCCCTTTTTGTGTTGAGTCTGTGTAAGTAATATCAACTTTTCACTCCAATCAGCGCACCACATATATCGCATCTGTTGGCTGTGTCATTTCTTTTGCAGTCTAAAATTGTCTACAAGTATCCAATTGCTTGAGAATTAGAGCCCAGGAACTGTGCCCCAAGCTAATAGAGTTTCACAGATGTGGTGGTGATGGTATGATGTACACAATTGAAGTCCGTACAATTCGCAGCGCGTGCATAAGGCTTCTGAGCTGTAGTTGGTCTTGAGTGTGAAACCATTGGGCAGATTAGTACTGGGGGCGTTGCATTAAGTGGATACTCCTGTATAATATTTCAAGAGTGGTCGCGATCATTCTTGTCGGTGTATGAATTTACTGTTTGATGATTTTACTTTCGTATGCGCTAAGCGAATTAAACATAATATTAAATTTGGCTGCGAATAGGTCATTGTACGTATATGCATATATGCACTTTCTATGTACACAGTTGCACACATACTAAATGCTCTCGTACACCAGTACACTTCATTTGTGCTCTATTTGCGGCTCTTTCCTTACAGACATGTTTGGGATGCTTTCTATCCCGCATTATGCTCTTGTTCCTCGATTCATCATCAGAACGCTCGATGATGATACCTTGACACGTCGCTAATGTAAATGATCTAATCATTATTTTTGTGTACCGAAACAGGGATGCAAGACGGACTCATACCAGCGTATCCTCGCATCGGCGATGACGATAGAAATAATTACGAGAGATCAGAACTGGATTACATCATCTGAATTAGATTACGTTTATTTATTGCTTTAGCTGATATGCACCTTAGGCGATAAGTATTACAATTAAAAAATTGCTGATGGGCTTCTTACATCATCTAAATAAGATGACAACTATCTATTGCTTTAGCATATATGCATTTTAGGCGATAAATATTACAATTAAAAAATTACTGATGGGCTTCTTGCATCATCTAAATAAGATGACAATAAACTATTGCTTTAGCAGGTATGCATTTTAGGCGATAAATATTACAATTAAAAAATTACTGATGGGCTTCTTACATCATTTAAATAAGATGACAATAAACTATTGCTTTAGCAGGTATGCATTTTAGGCGATAAATATTACAATTAAAATATATCTGATGGGCTTCTTACATCATATAAATAAGATGACAACTAACTATTGATTTAGCAGATATGCACCTTAGGCGAAAAATATTACAATTTAAAAAAATTGCTGGTGGACTCCTTGTGAATTGTGGTCGATCTCTAAATTTAATCAATTTATATAGCGTGCGGTCCGTATTCGATGACTGACAGTGTGTTTTAATATATCTCATATCCGACAATACTCAGCCATGGTTAGATGCACAATGTCTTATTACATCGAAACTGACATTTTAAGAGCTTGAGTAAGCACATGATTTGTCAGTATACAGAGCAAATACTTGTCAGTGGCAAGAGCAAATTTTAACGGAATGCGGTCGAATTCAGTCAAGATTGTGAGTCTTTGAAGTGTGACCGATGGTATACCAGAGGTGTCATGAATACCGCTTCAAATCCCTCCCCTTCCCCCCTAAAAAAAAACTGCAAACGCTAAAACATAGCCTACTGTAGACGAGACAATTAAAGGCTTAAAGCCAGGAGTCCACCACCGAGTGTGTAAAGATCAGTACTTGTGTTCTATCGATATTTTAGTTTGTGTATCACTTAACTGTGTACTGGGAAACAAATGCCGGTGAAAGTTCTAGCTGCACCCAAATCTGTGTCGTCACTACCAGTTAGATTCACAAAATAGCTACACATATCTTCGAGATGCCCCTTATACTATGTAAAGAAAGCCGTCACAGATCGAAGTCATTTCGCTAGGGGCAGCATATGCTGCACTTTTTATCGAAACATCCCATCGATCGTATGCACCATATCAAGTAAGTGATATACTGAATAGTGATACTTTATCGAAAATTTGGTCTTGAAATATGTTCGTGGTGCTCGTTGTTGCTTATTGCACTCGGGGGCTTATATATTCAATCTCCGACGCACCACACCTGCATGCAATAACGTTTGACACTCGATAGCATTTGACAGATATCGGTGGCTAATGTCGTTCAGCTGGCATCCCAAGCACATGTAGCCATGGTGGTTACGTGTTCAACCGATTCCAGAGCACTACCGTCCTACTCGCCGCGGCCTCTATGCCAGCCACAGTTATTCCATACATGGCACTATCAAAGTAGCTGTCTCCTGTGTAGCTATGAGCCTCTCACAGTCAGAGCAATGATTCTTTTCGCTTTCAATCCCTCCTACAATACCACCGATCACACTTCGACGCCGTGAAGGAATTGCTTTTACACTCGTCAGCATGGAAACCTGTCACCAGACGACGACAGTTGTACCATGGAACTGATCATGGCGTAAGTTGGGTTTTATTTCGGCTGTTCGAATCTTGTAGTTGTAACATGACTACTTAATAAGTTAACACCTACATATATTAACTATATGAAGTCTGCGTATACCTAAATACGATATGTATATACAATCGAAACTTTGTATCGATTAAAAATTTAATAGCGTACATCCTTCGGTTACTTGATTCCTTCCTGAAATACAAGATATCGGTATGCAGTCTCTATCTGTAGCTAATCGGCTCCAATCAAACAGAATGAAAACTATAGAATCGGTGCAGTTTGCCAATTTACTACTGATATAGAAATCCCAATCTAGATGTGGACTGTATATTGGCAGCACTGTCGTGCAGAGTACACGGAGGAAATTTTGTTTCGAGAAATTAAGCCATGCTTCAATACCGTATTTATACTAGTCTTCATTTCATATCTGTATCTGAGTCAACTCCCCAACAAAGGAATTTGTACAACATACGACTCGGTGGCAGATAGATATATAAAAGATCTGGGTGGCGGGACGAAAATACTCTGGTTTCTATAAAAAAATATAAATTCCGGATCCAAATAAAACTGTGTGATAATTTTGTGCCTTCGCTGTTAATTGCCATGTCTCTTAGAACACATCTCAATGTATTGGTAAAAAGAATGTGTTCAGACACGTATCATCGAGCAACCTCTTGCGAACGGAGGTAGCCAAATTGTACGGAAGTCGATACTACTGTATATCCCCACTATCTGTGTGACGAAAGTGAATGCATCAAAATATATTTTGTTTCCATAGATAATCATATCTTCGAGGTGCTCCTTGTCCAAGACACGTATTAGATGATGCAAACAAAAAGCAAACAAACCCAGAAGGTGTAGAATATCGCACCAATGTAGGATTTTCTATAAGCAGAGGCAAGTACTGTCTTTTATCGTCCTGTTTATGATCAGTCAGGAGTGATACCCGCGAACGAGTGCCTAGGTTCCAGGCTCGAACAGTTGTGGACCCTGACTTACAAGTACAAGGGTTTGTGGTGGGTTCGGCATCATCCCATGGGAGAAATCCGGCAGCCGAACCTTCAGTGGTGGATCGAGGCCCATGACCTGTAGAATACAAATAAAGTTATGATTAATCCGAATAAATAATTTATTTGGTTGATGTCAGACATATTTAATTATAAGTCTATGCTAGGTGTAAATATCCGTTCAGACCATGCGGTCGGAGGTACGGATAACTAGTGATGTGTTTAGGGTATGGATTCTTATAGAGAGAGCAATTCTTACTCTGCATCCCCCTTGAAGCTAAACTCTGATACGCTGAGACCGTACCTGTTTACGAAGTAGCCGTAGTTACCGAATAGATTGAGCCTAGACGAAGTAATCGTCATGGGCGCGTGTAATAACATAGCACTGAAATGTTCGTGTTTCGGTCGATATAAGCTCTTGGTGAGTAAATCCGCGGGATTGTCATATGTAGAAATGTAATGAAGGTCGATAACGTTGCGTCGAGCGCAGTCGCGTATGTAGTGTTCCTTGACCTCAATGTGTTTGAGACCTTTTGGTATGCATGTGCCCAAATTCCATAATGGCAAATTGGTTGTCTATATGTAATATAGGGGGTGCTTGCAATGTGTGTTTCATGCCTTTTAATATAATACAGATCCAAGCTATGTTTCGCGTGGTTTCGGCGGCGGCAATATATTCTGCTTCACCACTGCTGCCGGCGATGAAAATAGGTGTACTGTTAAGAGTGATGAGAGCGCCACTTTGAAACTTGCGTGTGCCGAGGCAGGTACCCCAATCTGAATCAGAATAGGCTTGCAACGATTTAGCTATGGGTGTGTTTGTTGTGTTGGGTGTATATTTTAGGGTAAAATGTTTGGTGGTAGATGGATATGATAAAATACGTTGTAGCGCCGTCCAATGTGATGTGATGGGTTTGCTGATGTAGGATGCAAGTTGGTTAAGTGTGCAGGCAATATCCGAGCGGAACATATTTGCCACAAAATCTAGTGCCCCTAAGAGGGATCGCTTGTCAGTGTACTGAGGCGGAGATGAGTGCCGGGAGTAGCCTTTGTTGGAGAGTCCACAAGTTTGAAGGTATCAAGAAGTGTTTGAACGTACGCCTCTTGGCCGATTTCGATGCAACCATCAGGATGCTGTTGGATTTTAAGTCCGACAAGGTGACGTGCGAGTCCCAGGTTCTTGATAATGTAGTGTTTCGCCAAGTTTTGGAATAGCCAGAGTGCATCTTGGGTATTTCGTAAGACTTTAAGAACTATTTAGTCGACAAATTGAACAATGGCGATATCCTTAGTAGAGTGGACCCAAGTTGATTCATCAGCTTCAGTACGGGTGAATCCAATGGATTGTAGTTTATCGCCCATATCAAAATTACACAGTCTACTAGACTGTTTAAGTCATATAAGGCGCTCGTAATTTGAGTACCGTATCGGGTTGGTAAATCCTAATTCGACAGCCCCTTTCGGAGGATACATATAATCAGGAGTACCTAGTTTTGCGTAAAGATAAGCTGTGGCAACATCGAAATGATGGATCTCTTTGTTCTCGTAGGCGGCGGTAGCGATGAAAGTGCGAAGGGCAACCGATGAAGCTGCTGGAGCGTATGTTTCACTATATAAGTCGCCGTGTTGCTGATGGTCGCCCCTAGCAACCATGCGGAGCTTGTAAATGGTAAGTTTTCCATTTCATCATGCTTTCGAACAAGTACGTACTTAGGATGTATGATACGTTTATTAGGTAGAACCTGGGATCGAGGTATGATAACATGCCTGATGTTCGGTATCGATAGCGGCCTTCCATAATGGCCAGTTAGGCATTCGTTGGGCTTGGGTGATACTCTTAGGTACGGCGGGGTCCATCTTTACTAGTGTTTCCAAAAGAGTGGGATCACATCAGTATGTGGGCGGTGTAGAACGGACGTGAACAGCGGGAGTGGAGTCAATAAGTGGCCGATGGTGGAGAGTAGGGTCTGATATATGCTCACTTTCAGCTATGATACTGAGAGTGGAGTCATCGTGTGGGAAAGGTGTGGTTGGAGGGCACTCGTCCAGAACGCTGAGGTTGGTATCAGTATCAGTGTGATGATGGTTGTCGCGTATAGGTTCGTATTCTGAATTCGAGTCAGAAGGGACTTCGTCGGAAGTATTTTCTGTGTCATTTGCAATATTGCTGCCAAATGAGTGTACTGATGAGTAAGTGGAAGGAGGCGGGGGAGTCGGAGTGGGTGTGTCGATGTCTGTGGTCATGGTGGCCAGGGGGAGAGTCAGTGTCGTCTGTGGAAGTGTCGTCTGGTGTAGTGGGTGTATGAGGTGGAGGTAGTGTCCCAGCGTTGGGGGGGGTACTGATTTTTGTGGTATAGGGATAGTCGCAAGAGTTGTGGAAGTATGCCAGTCTGTCGGTATAGCATAGGAAGTGGGGGTGTCGGTTAGTGTTGCGCGGTTGCCGTCAGGAGACCACTGAGGTCTCTTGTCGGGGAGGAAAATAACGTTTTGAGAGTCCTGGTGGCGTTGTGTACGAATGCTTTGTATACGCCATGTATCGGGGGTGGAGTTGTGTGAACGTTCAAGTAAAACTTCGCTCTTCCCTTGAGTAGCATACTCGTCGGCTGACTTCTTAGGTAGCCCCTCCAGTTTAAAGACGACAAGGCAGCCAAACCGAGCGTTGTGTGGTTGTGGAATTTCTTTACGGTGCCATATGTCACTTGGAGTATAATGCAATGCCTTTTGTGGCAATGTGTCATTTCTGATCATATCTGCCCAACGTTTTGCGTCACTCCACAATTGCCAGGGCATCCCTGCATCAATGAGTTTGGTGCGAGTGAGGTCGTTGAGGATACGTTGCGGTCGTTCAACTTTTCCATTGCGTTGTTGGGTATGTGGTGGTGTTTTCGTAAAGTGAATTCTGTGTGTTTGAAGCATAGACACGGTTTTGGCACAAACAAACGAGGTGTCACCGTCTGCTGTCAATGTGTGGGGTTTCTAATGTACTGGAATCTGTAGGATGAGTTTTTCAAGATGGATATGCATGTTTTGCTTTATCTTAAAATTAGCGTGCAGGCCAAAACGGCTGCCATCATCAATAAGGTTGAGGGTATAGCGGTACCCGTAGCGATCTTCGGGCATAGGGCCCAGGAGGTCGAGGTGGAATTGTTCACCAGGACCGACTTCAGTGGTCGAATCGGTATGTGCTAAATTTTGCGCCTTTGACCTTTCCTTCCATACATACGTGACAATGCTTTATTAATCCCGGGTGGGCCAAGACATATGTAATAGCAGTACGCAGTTCGTGTGGGGGAGAAATGGCTGAGTGAATGGATTCAATTTTGGCGATGAGAGAGTAAACCCAGGAAGGTTTTCCTACCGCGGTGAAACCGTGGCGAAGGAATGTACTAGGGTGGTTCTGAATTATATATGAAACATACTGAATGCGCACAAGGGGTTTATTCCACCACTTTGCGTGTGGATGGAGTGGGACGAGTATTGCGGCGGTAGCGGCGGTATTGATAAGGCTGTCGAGTAGTTCAGAGGTGTCTGACCAAATTGTATTAGCATATGCTCGTTCCTTCAGAAGATATATTTTACGCCAGTGTAAACTTCGATGGAAATTACTAGGTTTCAAACTATATTAAACTAAAATACAATTTAGTCAGTTAGGATTTAGCAGTGGTAGCTTGTGTAAGAATGATCGGGACTGCCTCTTGTTAAGAGCCTAAATATCTTCGATCACACAGGGCGTACCTCTAGCTGTTCTTTATTGAATAATTTTCACTAGAAGTACTAAGTGTTCATGACCACTTGCCTAATTTGTAAATAGACATAATAACGTAAGTCACGTTAATACATTAGCTGATATAAATAAAGTTCCATCTGAAGAAAAGTTAAAAAAAGAAAAAGACTTATTGGATTTTGGAGATTGGCGGGAGGACCAAAATCTATAAGTAGTAGTTCGGAGATTATAAAATTTAGTTTATAATATCCTACATCTACTAATGTCTCAAATAGGTCCAAGTAGATGAGTCATACCAAATACTCAGGCTATTGGAGCCATCAAAGTGAATTTAGAACACTTTGGAAATATTGGAAAAAGAGCTTGTACTAAATTATTTAAAATACAAATAAAAACCAATGTATTATCTCAATTGATCTTGATATTTTAGACTGACCGGAGGCCGTATTTCTACACCAGTCTGTGGCGACGCCGCCCCCCGAGGGGCTTGCATAGGGATAATAATATTTTAGGGTTTAAGGTTTAGGGTTTTTAGGTTGAGCCGTCCACTTGTAAGCAAATAGGTCAATGAAGGGTTGGAATTCTATGTGATTCATGCCTTGTTGAAAATCTTGCATATCGTTGTCACTCCGACAGGTGGTGTGTGCGTCAGTATAATCCCTTTCTTGGTTGCCATTTTTAAGTGGTGTTGCGGCTGCGATGGCTATTGATGCTGTGGAGTCCATCGTATGTTTGTGTGGTGGTCGAAGTTGTAAGATTCGGTGATGCTGGGGTTGTGGTGTCCGCGGTGGGTGCTGGGGTGGCGGTGCATACCATAGGTGGTGTGGAGCAAGATGTCCCTGGGTGTTGTGGTGCGTCATGGAAGTTATTCTCAGTGGTGGATATGGTTTGTGTAAGTCTCATGATGTCTGAGCAAGATGCTTTATACTCCCCTTGAGTACGAGGGATAGAAAGAGTGTTATTGCCCTCGGAGAGAATACAAGTCTTTGTGTTGCCCTTAAAGTAGATGTCGTAGCCACCCTTTTGTAGATTGTTCTGAAATAGTAATTACTGTTTCACTGTTGGACTGATATATGTGGTACCCAGTTGCGGTAAAAGGCCGCGTTCGTCGGCGATCCATTCGCTGTCGTTCGCGAGAAGTAGTGGAAAAGTTCCCGTTTCGATCTTGTCGAGTAAGTATCGTGAGTTGTGACGGCACCGCCATCGATAAGGAAACTATTATTGGGGTTGTGCAGTGCCTTGATTCTGGGGCGTAAGGACGCTAAAGTGGGACCAACATAATTGTAGTTCTGTTTATTTATACGTTTGTTACAGACTTCCTGGACATGGCTAGTGAGATTACATGTAGTACAGTTCAGGTTGGTCGCGGTGCAAGATTCGCCTTTGTGTCCTTTCGCACCACATTTTCTACACTCTTTGTGACGATTATTAGAACTATGGCCTGTGGTATAGCATCGAAACACGGTATGGGAGGGCGTGTGGTAGGTGCTACTTTTGCCTGTTTAAGTTGATCCATCCGCTTCAATAGTGTAACCAATAAAGCGGCCATAGTTGGAGGTGATTTGGATGCTGATGTGGCGGAGATAGTTGCTGTCTTGGGGGTAGGGTTTGCGTTGACCATGGGAGTGACTTTGTTCCGCTCCTCTAGTCGTACACATAAGTCGATAGGTGTAAGGGTTTTGCGTTCAGCATTGTTGACCAAGTAATGCTTGATTATATCCTTGTCGGGGTCGCCGAGACCCGATATAAACACGCCTTGCATGAAGGCCGGAGAGAAGCGGGTGCCTTGGGATTTAGCATCAGTACAGATGCGAGCACATTGTCGGGACCAAGTTCGGTTAGTGCCACCTTCGGCTCGACGAAATTCTTGTAGGAGTTCAAGAGTGATTGTATTCGAAACGATTGTCGACATATGAGAATTCGATTTCTTGAGATAGAAGAGTAGAGCCCAGAGGTCGTCCATGAGTTCCTCACGTGCGAGTGAGTCCATGACTTCCTCGCTAAGTGATCGAAGTAGACATCGCCGCACCTTTGGTAGCGTCCGTAATCTTTAGTGTTTTTGCTGAAAGTTTCGCGGGCTTCCAATCGTCCTCGATCTGTGGCTGGTGTCGGTTTTTCGACTGGTGTAGCTGCAGTGCGTGCTAATAGTTCTTGTTTGACATATTTGTAGTTGAGAACTGATTCAATGTCATCTACATAGTCTGTATTGGCTGCGAGTGTAAGATGCTGTAACCATTTGTCGTAGTTGTCGCCTGTTATGTTCAGACGTGTCCACTTCAGTTTTGAGGTGGGTTCTGAAATATCCATGATGATAGGGTTTTCTGATTTAAAATGTTGCAGTCCTAGGTATTGACCTAGCAATAATTGAGTCAATGTTAAGTGGCTGTAAAAAAAAAGCCCATTTCGGCGGTGGAGAAGGTCGAGACAGAGCCTCCCTACGGGGATGCTCTGCGGAATAAATATTAGAAAGTGGCCAAGACTGTGGCTCTGAGGCCACAGGTGCTGACACGTGATCAATCTATCAGAGCCATCTATGTCCGGTGGACGGGGGGACAGATGTGAGGAAGGGTCCAGGATGCCGACGATGCGGATGGTTGGTCCGGACCTGAAGGGGGCCAGGTGAACAGCCAGCGAGTGAACAACATCAGTAGTGTAGGAATGATTTGTTTGCTGCAGAAGCAGCGGCCGGTGATGCGAGGAGAACAGAGGGAGCGAGAGCGTTCTTGGCAGCAGCGCCTCAGTACCCGGTAGATGGAAAATGATATTCTAGGTTGTGTTCAATGGCTGGCAACAAATCGCTAAACAGCTGACAGACTAGAATGAACAACAGCTGCAATCGTTGCAGCAAACTAAGGAGTTCCCGAAAGGACGCAAGGGTGGCCAGACTGACGATTGGACACATACGGAAGATGTTTTGCCTCGTGCCCACTTGGGAGATACACTATGCAGCCCAACCCACACGAAACTATTCAGTGTCAAACCGTGTGAAAGGTGATAGCGGGCGTATGACTGTAGTGTTTCAGAGAGTAACGATGCTTCGGTTTAAGAGAAGGCTGTTCCGTTCTTTGTATGATGTATTGGGTGCTTTGAAAGTGATGCCAACCTGGAAGAGTGGGAAGGGTGCGAAGCCAGCCCTTGTGTTAAGTTTGGTCTGGTCCTTCTATAAAAAAAAATGTGTGCACGACCGGCAAGGATCAGAGGATTATTTTGGAGTATCCCGCGGGATCTGTTGGCAAACATTTTTGTCACATGTACGATGTGTATTGCCTGTAGAAGGGCAACGTTGTATTTGAGGCGCGGGCCTCTATGCCAGCTACCACGGGCATGGGTGTTTGATGCAGCAAGCTACATGGATTATTACTATCACACTCGTAGTCCAGATGGGTATAATTTCATCTTATTGATTATTGATAGAATGTCGCGCATAGCGGCGGGGAGGCTCATACGACGGCACGAACATGCATTCGCGAAGACCAAACAATTCGTAGAACAGCAGATAGTTCCGTGGAAATGGCTACAACGCCACTTAACTGTGGACGAGGACAGTACGTTGATGGTCAACGAGTCTACCGCGTGGTGCGCTTGCGGGCGTATCGTGGTACCATGTACACAAATTTGCTCCTATATGACAATCCGTTCGATGTCGCCCCGGAAGAGGAGAGTAATGCAGTCATTGGAGCCTTCACAACATGTCTGGAGGCAGCGTCATGGCAGACTGGGATTAACACTTGTTGAGCTTGGTTGTGGGTGGCGTTCACCTATGCCTATAGACATACTCGTACAAACTTATTCGAGCACAGCGCATTGCATACAGCCTCGAGTGCCGACAAAGCCGTCTACAGCTCTGGCAGGTACGACAAGAGGGCCTAGTTTGGCAGGGCAGGGACAAGGAGCGGCTCGGTTATATAATTATATCCATACACCACGAGGAAGGAGATTTCCTACAGTGCCCACAACTATACTTTCTACACACATATGTGTAAGCTTGCATTACCAGAGTGGCCAGCTTTCTTTATATACTATCATATGAACAAACCGGGCCTGTCATTAGAACTTTCACGACATGTCTGGAGGCAGTGTCATGGCAGACTGAAATTAGCACTTGTTGAGCTCGGCGGGTGGCGTTCACCTATGCCTATAGACATACTCGTACAAACTTATTCGAGCACAGCGCATTGCATACAGCCTCGAGTGCCGACAAAGCCGTCTACAGCTCTGGCAGGTACGACAAGAGGGCCTAGTTTGGCAGGGCAGGGACAAGGAGCGGCTCGGTTATATAATTATATCCATACACCACGAGGAAGGAGATTTCCTACAGTGCCAACAACTATACTTTCTACACACATATGTGTAAGCTTGAATTACCAGAGTGGCCAGCTTTCTTTATATACTATCATGTGAACGGGCCAGGCCTGTCAGCTATGAGACACGTTTCCTCGACAGACCTAAGTGCTTCGTCGACAGACGTACGTGCTTGGAGGGATGCAATGACTTACAGTAGGGCACCAAACTACGAGGTGCCAGCACACAATGCTTGATAGCAGACTGGATTGGAGAGTCACGTACAGAATGATTAACAGCTATATTGAGAAGACCTTGCGGGTAGATACACTATGTGCAATAAGTTGTTGGTGGGATACACTACTTCAATGGAGGTAAGTGTATCTCTGTGGCCGCAGGAGGTCCTGGTTAAGGTAGATGCAGATACTGGAAAGGAAGATGCCACGAGGGTACTGAGAGAGACGGGAAGAGATAGTTTATTAGCCGAAAGCTAAGGATAGTGAAATAGCTACACATATATGACATATACAAGGAAGTGCCCTGATCATTCAGCTATGAATCTCAGAGGCACAACTAATAGACTGAACATTGACACTCTTACCACTCTGTGTTAACCTCCACAGTTGACAAAATATTAAATACTCTGGAGTCTGGTGTATGTCTAAAATGTGATAAATTCCGGATCCAAACGAAATTGTGATGCTGTCAATAGTTGATATACTCATTTGATACAATATATTGATTTGTGTGCCCGCCTGTCGCCAGTGGAGTTTGAAAATATAGTCAGAAGCCAGCAAGTAGCCCGAACGTTAAACTTACAGCAGATTACAGTATACGTGCTGTGCTTTTATTCTGTGCCTCAATGTTATTCGGCATGTGTTTTAGAATACATCTCAATGTATTGACAAGAATATATGTCCAGACACGTACCATCGAACGTGATCAAGTTGTACGGAGTCGATAATACTATACTTCACCACCAACTATGTTACGAAAGCGAATACAACAAAATGCTTCTTGGAACCATATCTAAGCATATGTTCGAGGTGCCCCATTGAACCACACTTTAGATGATGCAAACCACAGGCAAGCAAAACGAGAGCATGTAGAATATCGTATCGATGTAAGGTTTCGTATAGTAGATTGACTGCACAGACCATAGTACAAGTAACAAAACTTGTCACAGAAGCGAAGCCTTTTTGTCTATGCAAAATTCATTCCGGTAGGGGCAGCAATGCTACATTTTTAATCGAAGCATCACATTTATATGGCACGTGCCATATCAAGTAAGCGATGTACTAAATAGATGTGGTTTTTTATACTTTTGTCTGGAAAAATGTTCAAATATACTTGCTATGCTCCTTTTTCTTGCTTGTTGCACTCGGGGGTTCATACATCCAATATTCGAATTACCACACAATCATGCGATGACTGGTTCCATGTGAATTTCTGAACTCTGTGAAAGTAAACTTTTTTTTACATTTTACTCCGTTTTTATATATTTCTCGCCAAAATTGAACGGCCCTCTCGGCTCCAAAATTTTCTTTTGCCAAAGAAATTTCAACGGATGCGTGCGGTCTACTTTAATTCCATCTCACAAACACAATATTTACAAACACATTTAATCTTCAAGTCCAATAGCTCAACGAATAGTCACTCAACGAAAACGGCCAAGGCATCATATTAACGGGAAGATTATTCCCTATGAAATAATACATTTCACATAATCGTACATTCAATAGGTGAAACACAATCGGCACAAAAATATGTTCGTAAACACAACATACGAAAACACACTTAGAATATCAATTTGTCGACGAACTAAGTCTGAGCCCAATACTTAAACATCATCCAGGCCTGACAATATGGTTTTTAACACTTCCCTATGGACAAAAGATCTGAAACAACGAACGACGTGCGTCTCCCCCACAAACTGACCACAACGACATAGAGATGTAGTCACGACAGCATATCGGTAACATCGGTGTTTCATCATGTGGCCTCGGTGCTTCACGAAGGCAACGTTAGGCAACGCCCTGGTTAATGCATCTGCAATCATCAAATCAGACCAGCAGTCCTTCAATAAGACAGTCTTCTTTGCGCATAGCTCTCGCACATAATAATATTTGATATCAAAATCCTTACAATTCTTCCGTCATCTTAGAGTCTGGTTGTCCTCGTAGCACACTGCCGGTCGATCAATAGCTCATCTTAGCTCAGGTAGCAAGTTCAAGGTGGTCTTGACATCACGACAGGACTCTGCAAGGCTAACATACTCAGACTCGGAAGTGCTTAAAGTGACACGGGTCTGACCTCCCCCCATCTGCCCCCCAGTATACTGGCGCATTTGTGAGAAATACCAAGTATCCAGTATGCGATCGTTTGTCGTTCACTCCCCCATAGCTCGCCTCTGCATAAGCACAAAGCTCTAAGTCTTTCCCGGCCTTGAAGTATATTCCCCAATGCATGGTAGCATCTAAGTATCCAAGTATCTGCATAAGTTTCTTGCAGCGGCCTCTCTCGCTTTGGTCGGCTGGTCGAGGTATCTACTTGGTGAACTGGTCGCGAAAGCGATATTAGGACGCGTACCCACAGAATCTATAATACCACATTAGCATATCTGCTTCACCAGCATCAAATGCGACGAAGGTCTTCTTCTCGTCGGTAATCCTTGCACTCGATTTTGTTTTCTCCAGAGGTGATCAGCGCTAAGGCGATGTGCGAACCAGATGAGTGTACACTGTGTGATCCACCAGGCGGTTTAGTTAAGGCAAAGGTAAGACAGGGACTATAGATTGTATCCCTAAGGGATCTGAAGTCACCCATAAACAAAACAAAATTGATTGCAGGAACTACCGATGAGGAGTAGGCCTTAGTCGCATCTGATGCTGGAGAACCTACGATGGCCAATACGTCGATGATGGCATCCGACGAACAATATGAAGTCATGATGGTAGCACATTTAACCGATTCCAGTACACTACCGTCCTGCTCAGCGGCGAAATCCATGCCAGCCACAACTATTCCATACACGGCACTATTGCAGTATCTGCCTCCTGTGAAGCGTTTGTATGAGTCGCCCTCAGTCAGAGCAGTGGTTTCAGTCATCACTCCAGAGGCACAGTCGAATCCATTCTCGCCCTCAATCCTTTCTACTGTATCAGCGAACACTCTTCGACGTTGCCAAGGAATTGCGCTTGCATTCGTGAGCATGAAAACCTGCCCCAAGACGACGACAGTGGTAAACATGGAACTGAGCTTAGTGTATATTGGGTTTTGTATTCGGCTGTTCGAATCTTATTGTTGTTGTAATATAACTGCTGAATATGTTAACACCTAAGTATAGTAAGTATATGAAGTCTGCATATACCAAAATACAATATATACAATCAAAACTTGAAACTGAGAATACTCCTATAGCTATCAATCTCCGTATCACATTTGTGAAGCATCTGTACAACTTCTTTCGTGGATAAATAAAAACTCACGAAGCTGGAATTAGAGTTTCAAACACAATATTCGACGAAGCATGACATAATTTACGGCAGCTCGCTACAAGCTGCAGAGGATTCTACAAATGATAGATGAGCTCTCTAAGCGGAACAAGATTATCCGAGTAATGGTAGGTGTTCATCTTTTCGGTGTCTCGGGCATTGACCATACAAAACCGATAATGAGAGAAAAGTAAAGAAAATAAACCTATGTCATCATGTACCACGCTGAGCATTAAAATCGCCACGGATCCCGAGTAGCAAGCATGCTTACCCTTCTTCAATAGGCTATCTTAAGTTTAATATAATGCAGCCAATGTAGCTCTACACGTTACAAACTTCGAATCAGTGGGCTAGAACGCATGCGGTAAGGACTTAGGAATCCAGTAATCCACTCCAAGACCTGTACTCCCGGCGCATTGGAAGCGGCCTTGACCGCAGGATGATACCTTTTGAAGATATGGATACCTGGCGTTTCGGGTGGACACAAATGTCTACCCATATGTATGCGGGTATGTACACCCCTGTAGGCGCGCACGGAAGTGTACACTTATATCTACAGAAACCTTGTATACGCTACATCCATTTCTATTTACAGTAAGACCAGTTCGGCAAATGCAACCAGCCTCCACACTCGGTCATAGCATGCAGGTGTTTAAGGCACTCATTTGTCGTCCATGTAGAAATAGGTCCCGGACTTCTTTTGCTCAGCATCCTGTGTGTTTCAAAAGCAAGAATCGGGATGAATACGAACTCTCGTATAAAGCCACACAAACGCAAACTTCAATGAAAAACGGGGGCTGTTCCAACTTTTGGCTGTGTAGTGAATAATATTGGCATCAATGTGGTTGCAACAACAACCAAAAAACAAAAACAAAAAACGGGTGATATCCGGCATGCATCTCCGACAATAAAAATAGAAACTTGTCCCAAAACATTTCAGAATGCAATTGTTTTCATTCATTGGGCGGAGTGATTCAGTCAATCAAAATGACCAATCGACCAAACGAAAAGAAACAGGTATACCTTAATGGAGTCCATTTTGTTGATTCGCGGTCGGTAATTCGTAGGGTCACGACGGAAAGTGATGTCGAGCGATTTCAAAAATTTATTCATTCCTTGCAGAAGATTGGTAGGTCTGCATTTCAGCGTAGAAATAGTAATGAAGTCGATTGAGTAAGGGATAAGCGTATATAAATATATACGTGGACTTGACTCGTGTCTTTATTTAGGTTCACGCCAGGTATTCTAGAAGCGGTTCATACAAATCAATATACAACCACATATTTATAAATATGTTATATTAATATGTGTATGTATGCAGGTATGAATGTATGGATGAATGTATGAATATGTATATATATATATAAAGCACAGCACAGAACACATACACACACACATATATATATAAAGCACAGCACGTAGAACCAGTTGCATTGAGTCAATTCAAACGCGCATACAACTTCACATCTGTAAGCTGTATCGTGCAATACGAAAGACTCGAATTTCCATAAGATCAGCGCACGACAAGCAACGGTCATAAAGGCCTCAAGGGCGGTTTTAGTATCATTAAAATCATTCTGTCGGCGAAACCTGTAGTAATTGTGAGTACGCACTGACACACTCACAACTAATACACAGTACAATCGAGGCAACCACTATACACCCACAGTCCAGATCACAAACAATTCTTACACGCGACGCGCACGGCAAGAGATCACTGCGAACAAACCAACTTACGATCTCGCAATAGCTTTGATGGACGGTTGACCATCGTACACAATCACTCGATCGGCGAGGTATGTGGCCATGATGAAATCGTGCTCGACTACGAAGGCGGTCTTCTTGGCGTGTAGAATGAAGCTGTGGTTGTGAAAGCATTTGCGACGGATTAGAAGATAGTTATCGCGAAACATTGATCATGGACCCTGTTTTGAAAGAAGTTGCAGGATTGGAAGATGGTAATCGTAGCCACATAGTAGACGGATTCTAAGCCGAAGCGGTTCGCAATGGTGTGACACACAATGTGTTTGTGATGTAGGAGAAATATACACATACTTATCTTTCAAGCTCCGTTTTGGCTTGGTATGCTTGGCTGCTTTCTGCTTGTTGCACTATGCAAGAATATCCGATCATAACGGAATCTTTCAACTCTAAACGAATTTGAGATGGGACCACATCGAATCCATACCTAGCAGCCCTACATAGATACAAAACTATAAATATTGAAACACGTAAATAACTATGTAGACTCACCGCTTGATGACCTTTGCGGCAATGATACGCTGTTCTGAGTCTAGGTAGGCTGAGGGCTCATCGATCAGATAGATGTCGGCTGGGGTACCCAAACACATGCACAGAGCCACACGCTGCAACTCACCACCAGACAGGTTCACTACCACCTGGTCCATTAGACGATCTACTCCCATGGGCTGCGGGTGAGTGTATAATGTGCATGTATTGGTGAGTGTAGGTGCACATACATGACTTCATATCCTGCAGATGAGTGAGTGTATAGTATAAGGGTACATGCGTGCGTTGTACAGTACGCGTATTTGTGTGTAGAAGTGTAACTGTACATACATGCCTGCATATGCACCACGTGAGTGTATGTATAAGGGTGCATGCGTGTTGATACACGCATGTTTGTGTATGAGTGTATATGAGTATGCACTTGTGTAGGTCCGTGCAAATTGTGCCAAGGGGTTTTCTAGAGCCGCAGAGCGTCGAAGCGATACTTAACGCAAACGCTAGCTAAACTCGTTCAGCCTCTTCGTTCAAGTGAAGTGATGAGCATATAAACACGTTAACTTCCACCTTACACAAACTAAGCGAATGCCTGCGACCTGATCCGATACGAAGTTTCATATCTTCGCAGTCTCCCAATTGAATTCCTTGCCAGCGACACAAAGAAAGCGAGACTTCTCATACCATATAGCATAGAAAATAACATTTAAGTATTACGCTTCCCATTATGTCGTGGCACGTAAATACTATACAAGGTTCCGACAGGCATACCTTGATCACATCCGTTACGAATTGAGGAAGGACGTAAGCGTCACGGATGCGCATGTGTAGCAGTGATCGCACGGAACCTTCAAACTTGGGACTGATCTTTTGAGGCTTGTAACTTATATTCAATTTGGGTACAGCTGTGGCGGATTCGTATAAGAGCATTTGGTTTATATTAGAACGAGCGCCAATTGAGCTTAAACAGATATTTTGCAAGAGTTCGGATTTAGCCATTATAAACGCGTAGGCCATACCTAATCTATACGTTTGTGTACAATGCATACACATTGTGAAACTCACGTGACCATATCATGAAGTACAGAACTCAGTACTTATTAAGAGACCATAGTCCAGTGGCACTAACCAAAAATCAGAATAGTTGCTTTTCAGGTAGATACCAAGAGTATTACACAGAAGTAAATGCCAACCTCATGAAATCACTTACAGATTTCCTCATCGTCGGGCTTGAGTAGACCAGCCATCAGACGAATGAAAGTGGTCTTACCCATACCGTTCTCACCCAGTAACACAACGATTTCTGATCCTGTATTAGAAATCGAAGTACATATTTGCGGGGAGTCAGCATGGTGATGGCAAGATGAATCAGAAAAGCGCAAGCGCAAGTGCCAGGCGGTATGTGATCAATTGTTGGTAAATATTACTTGTGTGAGAAGATAATCAAAGTAAGCGATACGTTACTAATCATTCGCATTTCTCACTTGCGAACACTGAAGACAGTCCCTATGAGCGGCTGAGATTCGAAAGATATGAATTATCTAAAGCCATATAAAGAACGATGAAGACGCACAATCAAGCAAATAGTATCGAACCAACAGAAATCAAATTATATAAGACGGTCCCGTACGCCCTGTCTCGTTTCGCAGCGAATAAAACTGACGGTAAGGACTACAAAGCGAGCCTGAGCAAACACAGAAGATTACCCTTGAAACCACCCTCTTCTACAGTGAGACTGAAATCACCCAGCTTCTTGGTCATCTCGGGATAGACACTGCTGTGCTGCTGCTTACCCTCATCACGTTCGAGTGCATCTGATACCTTCGAGATGGAGATAGAGGGTGACAACAGTGGTAAATTTATTGGGCACTTCAGCTTCCATATATATTTGTTGCAAGTCTCACGTCAGATATTTACGGATTCTTAGTCTGAAATTCAAATAACTTATACAAATTTAATCCTCGGCAACGCTACCGGATAGAAGAATTTGACGAATGGATGTTCCACTTCTGGCTATAAAGCTGGATACGTGGTTACATACCTTGAAACTCAGCGACTCCTGTCGGAACCGCAGATTCTCAGTGGGCACGAACCCATCTAAGAACACATTGATACCCTCTCGCACGGAGAAAGGCATGGTCACGACACCGTAAGCTCCTGGCAGTCCGTACAGCACACATACGTAATCCGAAAGATAATCCAACACAGACAGATCGTGCTCAACAATGATAATGTACTTCTCGGGGGTGAGCAGGGATCGGATGGCCTGGCCGGCCTTTAGACGCTGCTTGATATCCAGGTACGACGATGGCTCGTCGAACATGTAAACGTCAGCCTTCTGCACAACCACCACTGTGAGAAGAGGTATTTCGAGAGATAAACGTAGAGTGACAAGTAAGTTAGAAAGTTTGGCTGGTCTACGACATCTGTACTATGCGAAACCAGTCCGATAGTGAAAACAGATGCCGATAAGTCTTCGAATACTCTATCAGCGTGTTTCAGACAAGAAGCATACCATCATAGTGCATATGTTCGCCATATACACACAATGCACAGAATAGATGCATTGTCGAACCTGAACAACAACTCACGAGGACAGAGATGCGTGACTACCATAAATATTTCCCAATAAGGCAAACTAACATTCTAAATAGCATTCATAGACATTGCCAGTCACTACCAAATTGCCCAATAAGGCAAACTAACATCAGAGATAGCATTCAAAGACATTGCCAGTCACTACCAAATTGCCCAGTAAGGTTAACAAATACTATAAATGCCATATAAACCCTAAAACTCCCACACTTATCGCCACCCGTACCTCCAATGGCGAATCGTTGTAACTCTCCTCCACTCAAGACAGCGATATCACGATCCATTACTTTCTGCAGATCCAATAGTTCAGAAGTTTCATCCAGAACGTCGCGGTCATTCTTTCTCGTAAGGATGGCTTTCACAGTACCTGTGTGGGTACCAGTTGAGAAATGAGTCCCGTTTCGCTGACATTTGAAGTGTGAATCCGTATTATCGTGCAGTCAAACGCACATGTGCACCGAAGAGATATACGAATATTTTCTTCTGTTTCGTATGTATGTTCAAATAGCCATACATATCCTTACTCCGCTTCCTAGACATGGACGATTAAATCCATCAGTGAATACAGTACTGCATGCATGAACCAGAAAAGCGCCTCATCCAGAGTAGATAGCGATTTCTCGTGCGATGCTCATGCCGCTTATTGCGGGACACTACATCTATATATATCAAATCCGTGCGCCAGCGCTACCGATAAAATGAACCTCTCACATACATCTGAGCTCTCTCACCCCTACACATACATACCCTTAACAGCCTTGGGTAGGTGATCTACGTACTGTGGCTTTACTACCGCTTTGATGTCCTCTTCCAGAATCTTAGTGAAGAAATTCTGCAGATCACTACCACGAAAATACTGGATAATCTCCACCCAGTCTGGAGGGCTATCGAATCGTCCCAAATTGGGCTTCATTTTACCGGCAAGCACCTTCAGCGCTGTACTCTTACCGATACCGTTTGTACCTACAAGGCCTAAGACTTGGCCCGGACGAGGCATAGGCAATCTGTGAGCGATGGAGGTGCAGGGTCATGAAGCGATCAATCGAAGCCGTGCATTGATGGGTAAACAATATTAAATTGACGACTTACAGGAAGGCTGCGGAAACCGATACATTCAATTGAACAGAGTCGAACAATAGTGGAGCGCTTTGACTACATATTGATGTGTGAGTTTGATTTCTTTCTGTTCAGAACTACAAAAAGCACGCACCAACCGAAGAATCCGCTAGTTTGCCCTGCCAAGATAACAGCAGAAAATTGTATGCGTACGACAATACGCCGTATCACACATGTACAAGAAGTACGATCAGCAGTCGCATTGAGTGGTATAGTGATCTCCGCCAAGGCATCCTTGTGTGCACACGCACAGCAGAACTTAACATACCTGTGCAACTTGAAGGAGTTCTGGGAATATCTATGCGTCACTTCCTTCTCTAGATTTTTCGGCAAATTAATAATGTTGATCGCATCGAACGGGCATTTCTGTGGACGCCAAGTTTTGATGGAGGGTCAACAATCAATGACTCGTTGTCGGCTTAAGTGAACTGAGATTGGCAAAACAGCAATATTTGGCATGCATCTGATGTGGTTAAGAGGGACAAATTACCATGTCGATCGCCCGAATTTGAGCAATAGTTTTTATTCATCACGGCCTCGGAACAGTCCACTGATTATTTAACATATAGTACTACATCTTCCGCCCAATAGGCGACAACACAAATGCTATGAGAGCTTAATTCACGTCTAAAACAAACTCTCGACAAAAAAGGATCTGCGTGGATATCATTGACCAATTGCTCTCGGAAAACCTCATGTGCACTTCATGCACACAAACGACAAGACATACAAACGCGGTTCAATTTGATGTTTTAAACTCAAATTGCATAAACTTACCTTGACACAGATACCACAACCTATGCACAAGGGCTCTGAGATGATACTGCACTTGGCAGCAGGGGTGACATCAATGCAAAGCTTACCTAAATAGCAGTGGATAGAACGTGGTATTCAATGGTAAAACAATACAGATACGAAGCTACCGCAAGGAAGTTCTATCCAGTAAACTTTGAAATGGTGTCATAAATTAGTTATATATATATTGTATCTCGTACACAGTGATGCAAGCTAGGGGTACGATACTCAAACGTCCGTCGAAGCTACTGAGAAGCATGAAAAATACTATGATAAAGCTTAATTAGTTATAATAAAATATATGCGCCAGTCCATATACAGCTATACACCCTGCACCATTATTTTACTAGGACATGAGCTGAACAAACTCCGGAACACGTATTTTAAAGAATGAATATGCGTCTACAGTCGCGTCTTGTTTTATGCAAGAACACATCGCTGTGCTGATGCTATACAATTGCCCTAACGATGGACAACATGAAGGTTACAAAAATGTAGTGACTGGACGAGAAGCAAATCTTCACACGACACACAAGACACAACTGTAGTAGATTGAAACACAGTGTAGGCGATCCAACTTCGAATTTGCGGACACTTAACATGTCAAAGTGGATCGCCAGTGCAATTCAGACGCGCTCCTACGATACTACGAATAAATTGAAACATATACACGTGTCCATAAAACAAATCAAGACTGACATTTGCAGTCCGTTCCACTCTACCGAAAAAGCCCCCCCCCCCATATATATATATATGTTCATGCAGTATAATTTATATACATATCAATATATATATATATATATATATATATATGAATAATATAAATAGATGATAAATTGATACATACATAAATGAATATATATATATATATATATATATATATATATATATATATATATATATATATATATATATATATATATATATATATATATACACACACACACACACACACACACACACACACATATATATATATATATATATATATATATATATATATATACATGCGGCTCCAATACCTTTAAATGACCATCCATATTCGAAGTAGAGGAAATAGGGAATCGAAATATTCGATGGCAAGACATTCTGCACATTAAAACAATTCTTACCCATTCGATTGACCGGGCAAGACCTTTTGCATTCCTGTCGACATTGTTTAGGCTTACACTTATCCGAAGATACAATAGCTACACGGGTAAGCTTGTCAGCCATCTTGATTAGTATATATCTCTAGCTGTGTATACAATTACAATTAGTGAAGACCACACACAGGTGAGCGCAATACTACTAGAATGTATGCCACGAATGCTACAGTAGTTTGGAGGAACTGTAGATTGCTCAGGGCGGCAGTTTATATCCTATTCCTAAAGGATAATATAACAGTACGGTACGATATGCAGCTTGCAGAATTTGTATTACGGCTGCAATTCTAAATTCTATTCATACACACCTTACACACCTTATGGTTGCGTGGGTGTTCTATATTTAAAACTGTATCGTCGTGACGAATCATTCATCATGGTTTTTGGTTTGCTCTAAGAGTTGATAAAAAAATACGACAAGTATCAAAACTGTCTGGTGTTTCATATTCGACTGATGATACTGATAAAGTGGCAATAAATATAAAACATTATTGACATTCATATTTTAAATTTACGAAAGCCGCGAAGCCAAATATCACTTTTTTCTATAAAAAATTAGAGAGTGATTTGGAAAGACAAAAACTAAATAAATAAATTGCACGTGCAGCCTTCTTGCCGGCTAAATTATCATTTTTGGCGCGAAATTCGGAAACTGTATTGTCTAAAACAACTCACACCGCAGCAGAAAACTGTAGCATCGCGACGGCGATTTTTCTACTGAATGTAATATTGTTAATATCATATAGTGAAAAGATCCCTTACTTTGTTGAATGTATTACTCTTAATACCATGTAGTAAAAAGATCCCATACATTGGGAAATGGTTCCTGTCACTCGAGTCAGGACACAACGGTGAGAGAGGTTACAGGGGTCTCATACAACGTGATAGGTGAACTAAAACTGTTTTAAACAGAGAATGTATACGTATCCACATTGTGTAGGGACTCAATCAGACGTATGTGATTCGATTATTGAACTATGGAGAATTGTTTTAGGTGTTTATCGACTCAATAGTTGGCGAGAATGTAAAGCGGTACTAACCAATATACATGCCATCTCTCGGAGTGTTGTGTACTATATTGAATGATCCAGCTGGGCATGCTTACGACTAAGTACGCGATAAAGCCTCAAATAATATGAGTAACTGCATTCTGTGACTGTCAGCATGATTGCTATTACACGGTCTTGTCCAACTTGCAGCTGAATGACTACAGTAGCTTTCAGTTGATCACATCTGCTGTTAAATCGTCAAATCACACACACACACACACACACACACACACATACATATATATATATATATATATATATATATATATATATATATATATATATATATATATATATATATATATATATATACACACACACACACACACACACACACACACACACACACATCATCATATATATATATATATATATATATATATATATATATATATATATATATATATATATATATATATATATATATATATATATATATATATATATATATATATATATATATATATATATATGTATAGGATTACGCTTTCAAATGAATGGTCAGTGGATGGCTTATATTCTCCACAGAGTTCTGTATATATATATATATATATATATATATACAGATGACTACGCTTTGAAATGAATGGTCATGGAATGACTTCTATTCGCCACAGAGTTCTATAGTATAAGTGTACTAACCTAGAGCTAGGCCTGTTGCAACAGTATGACATGAGGATGTTGCTACACAAAAGAAAGCATACGGAAACATGAAACACACATGATCAGTTTTAATAGCATTTGGTGTATTTGTACGTCTATTGTTATATTTGTATAGCTTCAGGTGCCTTCAATATTTCTGAATAATGGGTCTAGTGGTATTATGAATTTCGACGTCCTACTAGGTATTCGGCATGTGCAACTGAATAAATATGTTTTTTGTTGCGTTATTGGAATTCTGTATGTCAAAGAAGTACCATAAGTATTTATATAATGTGAGATATTTTTAAAACAAAAAAAATCAAAAAAAAATTGTTTAATCTGAGAGCTCCAATATGACTAGCAGTTAGGAAGCTTCATTATCCCGTTATGTCTAATAACTGTATACTGATGACGCACTATGTAAACAACACCAGAATGTTATATAGTAATAGTCTAGTTGTCTAAGATCGGCTCATTAGCACTATTGTCCTTCCATGCTAAACACAGAAGCCATTATTCTGCTGCGATACGAGGATTCAGAAACATTGTGGTTCCAGTTCATGCTAGATAATGTACATATGGGGCTGCCACCCATTGACCGGCTGATGTATATACATGGTGTATTCGACTATCAAAGTCCACAATGCTGTCAGTTGATTGTATATAGCTAACTACTGCAAAAATCTAAATACGGGGTGTTGAAATTATCAGTAGAGTAGACTCGCTGACCGGGTGGGCTAGTTGGCTATCATTAGTCCACGCTATATACAACGCATAAGGTATTACAATAGCGTAACCCGACGACAAAATATCGCTAGGCAGGCTTCGCTCTGGCTATACAAATCTTTGTTACACGAATAGTGGCTTCTAGTATACTCAGGACACGTCAGTAGAGATTAATTTGTAGTTGTGAGCATTGTATTTAGTTATGCGTGTTTTAACAGCTGCTAAGCTTTAAGTCCCGAACGTCCCTGCCATCAAAATTTTCAACTCGCTGTATTGTTTTTCTTTTTTTTCAACTTATATTTATAACCTAAAATACAAAGACATTTTAGGAGGCTATATATGGTTTATTGGTTTTGTGCAATAGACGCGCCACAATCACTGCTGGTAGCCTGGTACTACGGTAGTCAGTACTCGGTACCCCAACACATACCCCTAACCCCAGGCTACCAGAGACTCTACTAGAGATTCCAGACTCCAGACTCCAGACTCCAGACTCCAGACTCCAGACTCCAGACTCCAGACTCCAGACTCCAGACTCCAGACTCCAGACTCCAGACTCCAGACTCCAGACTCCAGAGTACCCCAAGGTTCAGGTAACCAGGGGCCAAGCGAGTCAGAGACTCCCGAATGGGATTTTTTTTGTATGCACTATGGTACTACTATTGTCTCTATTTATTTTAATATCATACTTCCGTGTTGTAGTTTACATATAGGACGTAGTGTGACATCTCGATTATTGATGTTTATATCATTGTGACAGCTACAACAATGTCTTCAAGTGCACCACCTATGCCCCGTGTGCACGTATACAAGTATCAGGGCACTGGGGATTTCATAAGCGTACGTAGTACGCCCTCAACTGCAGACAATAACAAACTACGCAAAGAACACTCAGTTGCCAAGGGCCAACTGGTTGCGCTTGACCTACGTCGCCCTTCAATTGTTAAAAGTAAGCAATAACTGTTTGAATCTGAGGCGTTCTTTACTTATCCAGATTCTCTTCTCTGATGTATCGTGTCTTGTCATTCTAACGTTTTATAGTGCCGGACTATCTAATTTGATGCATATCGAAAAACCTGTTCGTATTATTTCGGGCTTCTATTAGTTTCCTTCTACTTTCGTACCACGAAGACAGCCAGAATGGCCCCTTTCTTCGCGTCGCGGATAATCAAGGTGGTTGGTTATTTGAGAAGGTTAAAGGAACACAGGTTCTCGCGGAAGTGCCTTGCATTAACATTCTACAGGCCTTCAAGGTAGGTTGGTTTGGTAATTGTCATTGTTGGCCATACTTGCGTAATGAACTCAGGAGCACCAGTTAATCGTTAGTGGCTCTACTATATTAGAACAAATTCCGTCCACGGATATGTCATCATATGGCTTCCCAATGCGAGCATAAGCCATACGAACCTTCAATACCAAATCTAAACACGCCATAGCCGTACATACTATTGTGTCCTTGTTTATTGTGTACATCGATTGGTTTGTTTGCCCTCGACTATTACTTTTTTGCTCCTAGTTTTGATATATATATATATATATATATATATATACAAACACATTATATATATATATATATACATACACACACACACAACACATCATCATCAACATATATATATATATATATATATATATATATATATATATATATATATATATATATATATATATATATATATATATATATATATATATATATATATATATATATATATATATATATACATATAATATATATGAACATATACATACGCATATACATCAACATATATATATTATATATTATTATATAATATCATCAACACACACATATATATATACATATGTATATGCATGTATGTATGCATATATAAATATGTGTGTGTGTTTATTTTATATATATATATATATATATATAGATCTATATATATATATATATATATATATATATATATGATACATGAACATAACATAACATACATGCACACACACACATACACATTATATATATATATATGTATGTATTTATGTATGAATGTGTGATATATATATATATATATATACATATATATATTTATATACACACACATTGTATATACTTATATCTGTTTGTTTAAGTATCGAAATATATACAATTGATTATAATCATATATATATATATATATATATATATATATATCGAATGGCAACGTATTTCTTCTGCCTTTCCTCACATATTTGTGTCAATTATCAATAGGTCGTAAGCGAGAATGGATCTACTCTGTATTCGCGCCCGTCTATGAACCACCGAATGACACCTGCGGTCGAGTATCCCTCTGGCACCATAACCTTCTCTGATGTACAGGTGCCCACTTCTGTATCGGGGATGGTTGGCGATTGGGTGCGTGTTCAGGGAACCAATAGATGGGTCTGCACCATACTTGATAACAAGCACACGATATTACAGGAAATTGAAGTGGAAGAGGCTTTCTCACTTGTGCGTACTACGAATTCGGGCTCTGTTGAGGCTGCGCAATCTCAGACGAACAACGCGCTGAATAACTTGCAGGTGGTGAGACAATGGGCTTATAGTTTTGGATTGACTGAGATTCAGCACAATAATACGTCTAAAGTGATTGCCTTTCTGAAGCAACATGGAGCCGGTACAGAAGGAGGCGGAAATGTGCGAATCAATGTATATTACACCACTGGTATGAATTTCCATTTGTAAACCCCGTTGTATGTAACAATTATACGAGAGGCTTGTATGCATCGGTAGACACGCACAATAGAATTCTGTTCGTGGTCACTGGGGCGTATTTACGCAATTGCGCATTTACGATTTTGCTTTTGGTGGTGATTTTCACGTGCGGTATTATTCCTGGGCTTATACGTGCTACAGTGCTTTCTGGCGTATGTGTCAGATGCCAACATATGGCGATCAACTTTGTTTTCAGATTTGTTTCGAGTGTATGGGACAACTGCCGAACCTCGGCAATCCGCTGGAATGGAAACTATATAAGTCGGCCGGTTCCCGACATCGTATTTACCACGAATATTACTGATTCTCTGATGTGCAAATAAGCGAAAGGATACATTTCATGATCAGCGGCTCCGTAAAACAAAAAACATAACAGAAATAATCAACGCCGCAATTATGTGCTTGACTATTATTTACGTGCTTATCCATTCGTATTTTTGCTAAATATGCGACTCTGTGAAGTGTGTCGGGTCGTTGTTCACTGATATTTCGAGTCGAATGCCGAATTCATGTAGCTCAATCGCTCTGTTCTTACGAACGGTGCACACAGGCACCTTGGGGACTGCCCTGGCACATCCGGAACAGGGCCATACACAACTCTTCCGGCGAAATTGTTCATTGGAGGACCTTATCAACATTTTCAAGAATCCCCGGGTGCACACAACAAAAGGATATCAATACATCCGTAAGCACACAAGGGGAGATTACGACACGGATATTGTACAGTCGGTTTTACTCCACTTATTCAGGTTATACCGCTGGCAGTTGTGCGGACAACGAGGAGAGGTCACTGCGAGTGTCACTACAGGCGTTCGACCAAGAGTTTGAAGAGCTCGCTAAGACTTGCGCCAGCATCGTCGAGAGACTATCGGAGTACCAGAACGCACGCGTTGAAAAGTAAGACTCAGTTCTTCATTTGTGGAAGAGTTCGTTGGCTTCATTGTACAAGTTGCTCATCCCGTGTCCATATTGATTGTCTACTCTCCAAATGAGCATGATTATTAAATCCAAGTTTTCTGTTGCAACCTGCTGCTGTATGTGCACCACGACAGCGTCTAAATATGATACAGCAGTTACTCCTGATATATCAATTGATTCATAGTTTTCCTCTATTCTCATAGAGCGCTGGGTGTGCTTTTCGAAGCCAGGCGAAAGGCAGCAGTGGAAGAAGCGCTAGCACAGCAGAGGGCGGCCGAAGCGGAGGAACCGAAACGATTAGCGGCTGTGTCCTTGGCTCAGCGCAAACGCGGCGACCAGTTTACAAGCCGGATATATAAGGCCGATGAGATTTCCTTCAACAAAAGCATAACTGGAATCACGATGGGAGACGATAAAGGATATTATACGTCTGATAATTGTATACTGGGTTTCGATGAAGATTGTACACGTGAAAGCATGTGTATTAGTACCCATCGTCATATGTATTCTACGCTCATAGCTCCGAAAAGTTAGTACGACTAGTAGTAGTGGCCCCTATACCACCTAACTATAGGTTAGAGCATGTCGGCGAATATTTGTTATTGAATAGCAGATCTTGACAACCTGCCTTCATAATTGCTCAATGAACATATCTCTTAGGTGAAAGTACGAATAGCACTTTTTGATGCGAATCTATCACCTATTGTCTTATATTCGGATCGATGTAGACGTAACTTCGAATCACTGTTGCTCACAAACATTCCACAGACAGCATTTATTTTGCTCCAATGTGAATGATGAACCTTTTCCGAGAACTGCAAGTGGCAGACGGCAAGCTTTGTTGCCATACTTTTAAACTAACGGTAGTGCTATCGCATTTAGGTCGCTCGTGGTCATGGCGTGGTTCTCCACGCACGCCCATCCATCGACCACCCTATGAAACCTTCAGTAGTGTATCCGATAGGCACTGTGATCTTCACAAATGTCCAGGTCGCGGCGTGTGCGGGCGGGGGTTGTACTAAGTGGTTTCGTGTACAAGGTACGAGTGGATGGTACTAGATAGACGTGAAGAGGAATTACAGGAACTTGATTTGGAGGAGGCTTTCTCAACACTAGAAAGTACACAAGATTCGGTGGAAAGGGATGAGATTTTCTCGCATGGGAAAGGTGTAAAGTTAGATCTGGAGGAAGCGAGGTCGTGGGCTACTGAACTCGGATTGGTTGAGGCCCAGTACAATGTTACTTCGAGGAGGGATTGCCTTTCTGAAGTACTCTGGATCAAGTACAGAGGGCGGCGGAACCGTGCGAATCAACGTGTACTACAGCACTGGTATGCTTGTTTGTTATGAACTCATTTACTGATGATACAATCGACTAGAACTATCATGTCCACTGTAGATTTTATGCCTTTTCTGAACGTGCTTGCATATCCAAATTATATACAGGCATCGAGCATGCTTACGTGTATATAATAGGAGTTCGTTCCTGTTGACATTAAGTGCACTTACACGTGTATCTGTACTATAGTATGTGTAGTTAGTACTGAGATGTTATCCCAAGCACCTTACTTGATCGATTCCTTCGCCCTTGACCGCCAACAATCTACTTCACGAGAAGTTACAAATGACGTGACATTCATCTATTTCCGGCTATTCGGCATCGCACTTGTCGTTAGCGATGCCTCCAGACTAACCGATGGTAACCTTCGTATCCCGTGCTTGTGCTTGTGCAGTGTCACATACTGCTCGTGTTTTTGTAGTCTTATCGTTTGCACCGTCCAACTGTTGTCTATTTATGTTTCCATGATGCGAGTACTCGTCAACCTAAACAGTTCAATTTTGACATTGAATGAAAATTCATTCGGTTTCAAGTTTATTGAACTACCGCGTTCTTGGAATTTTTTTTATGGCTTTGAAATTTGGGTGCGCCCAATTTTTCATTCTGTCTCAGTGTGACTTTAAACGTCTGCGTTGTTCTCATGTCAATTTGACTACTATCAATTTCTGTGACCGGACCGGTTTTGTATCACACGAAACATGTTAGCAATTTGTATTTCATTTTCGACAATATCATTCTAGGTACATTGCATATGATACAACTCGCATGCTGAAGATCTTTCGAGCGTGTGTGTACCTTGCCTTGGTGGTTGATCTCACTTCATTGCTTTGTCCATTTTCTCATTTCTATCCGTCAATATTTCGCTGCGCATGTTCCTGTAGTTGCCAATATTTGCCCATTTATTAAATTTGCATCTTGTTCACTGGATACTTTATTGTACTTTATTTCCATATTTCTGTGTTTCGATGTGCGAAACCACTTTTATTCAATTCGAGCCTGGTTTTGTTCAGCATCTTAGTTTGTATCTGATCCATGCCTCGTCCTGTGTTAACCTGATGGTTCAAGTTGTTATATCTGTCCTCTCTCTCTAAAGATTGCATCAACTAGGATAAAATACACCCGCTGTTGTCATGGGTGTTAACACCACCAATGATGCACAATAAAATGCGAACGCACAGGAGCTTTCGCATCTTCTCACTAAAATATCAGTTCGAATACGGATTGCACGATATATTTTGAAAAACTGTTTGCAGGTACTGTCGGCACGGCCTTGTTACATACACAACTCTTTCGGCGAAATTGTTCGATGGAAGACCTTATCAGTATAATGAAGAATCCCAGAGTACATACGACGAAGGGATATCAACGTAATCGTAAGCGTCCACGAGAGGAGTACGATGCAGATGTACACTGGAGAGCAAGTCCGAGGAGTTCAGCTGACCCGTCTGTGGTGAATGAGGAGAGAGCACTGAGACTGTCACTGCAGTCTTTGATGACGAATTTGAAGAACTGCCCAAGACCCGCGCAAGCATCGTTGAATGACTTGCAGAGTGCCAGGATGTGCGCGTTAAGAGGCGAGGTGAAGGATAAATGGGTGCTAAATGATATTCATTGGTTTGTGAATGATGGTGTCAAGCATCCACTTCTCCTAGTTAATTTCATAATTAGAATGTACTGCTAGCATGGAAATTGAAATCAATATGGTTTATGGACGGTAGTGAAGGTCTGTGTCGCCTCCATGAATATTTTGAAGGCTATCAAGTGTGAATTACTCTAATTTGTATTATTCCCTCGTGTAAAACTCTTCCAGAGCGCAAGAGGAATTAGCAGAGAAGAACGCGCGAGCACGAAAGAAGGCCGAGGAAAGAGTGCGGGAGCAGCTAGCACGACGAAGGGCCAATGAAGAAAGAGAACGGATCGAAATGGAGGCCGCGGCTCGCGAAAGACGAAAACAAAAAGAGACCAGGGCAAAAGACAGGAGTAGACTGGGCGAATTTCTTCTCTCGGATTTGAGAGACGATTCAGACGAGATCAGATTCGACAAATACACAAGGGGTATTGCGTTGGGATCTGATGAGGAGTTCCTGTTTGGCGGTTGTGACTACGCTCTCGCATTTGATTACAACGACACATACTACACCAGTGGGATAACAGAAAGTTTACATACAGGCTAGAAAGCCGGGCACCTCACCACCCGCCAATGGTGGATGCGACACTGGGGAGTGCTGGACAATATCATGTTCGCTTTGCCAATGGAACTTCGCGATTTCGCTTTTGGGACAAATCACTAAATGCCCTCGCTGACGAATTCAGCTTCGATTGAGTGGCGTTGGGCGAGGATGAAGAATCCGATGGCATTTACGTAGTAAAGTGTTATACGACTAAAGGCCTTGCGTGGGGTGGTCACGGTGACTTTCCTAACAGACTAATGCACAATCTTCGAGAATATGAGAATGACATACACCGGGTGACCTTAGGTCCCAACGGGGGAGTGGTTTTTTGCATTCAAATCCGGGTTTACCGAATCGGGAGGCTACGAGGGTATTTTAAGCAGCCATCTGAATTATATAAAAAGTAAGGGGATGCATGTGCGTCACATCGTATGGGGCCGTGATCAGAGACATGTGATCCGATTCTCAGACTATGCGGGGCCATTTTGAGTGGCCTGCGAAAGAAGTTTTGAGTATGAACACTTTTTATTGGTGCGGGAAATACAACGCTTCTGGAAAAAAATTCCGCTCACATGGCGAGTTGCCTCTGTTTCTAATTTCGCCATTTCGCTAGACCGATATCTACAGCCGCACTTTGAATAAATGGGTTGTATCATCCCAAGATATGGAGAGGAATGTATTGCGCAGATATATCAGTGGTCGAACAGGTCGGCGCAGAGCGGTCGCGAATGTAAAATCACTGGTACTTCCGATTGGAAAGGAGCGCAAACCTATGGCTCCCAAAGTACTGGCTTATAACAAAATATTAATTGTCTTTGAGAACCCAAAAGGCATTTGCCTTTAATGAGTGTGCATGAAACATATAGTATACCTTAAATACTAGCCAATACTATTCAGGGTAGAGATGGGGTCAGATGCCCTGACTGTAGTTCCAGCGACCACTCCGCGAAGAAAACTGGGGAAGCCATGAAACTGTAGTTTTTTGGGAGAATGCATTGAACATAGTGATTAATAATATCATGATTACTGAAGCAACGTGCTCAACGGTCGTTCGTTAATCATGCAGATAGACTGTTCACTCATGTCGTTCCACATTGGAAATACTAGGGATACGACTACAAATTGTAATTCTTGTACACCTATACATACAACTCTCGTACCTGTGAGCCAACAACATGTTTCTACGTTTGCATTACAAAGGTAGCCAGAATGAACCTTATCTCCGAGTTGTTGACTATTCGCCGAGTCGGTTGTTTGAGAAAACGCGGTATGATAAATTCATCTTGTCAAAAATGCTCATCCAGAAGTAAAAGGATAAAGTGGCAGGAAGGAGTCTAGCTGAACAGTCATTAACGTTTATTATTAAGTTCGATTCCCGTTTTATTGCGGCGATGTCTCATCACCCGTATCAGTGTGTCAGCTTTTGAAAGTTTTACTGGGGAGGCAGAGTATTTCTAAAAGAGAACAGATTGTGTGCATTTCTTCTTGCATCTACTTTGATTTTGATTTTGATTTCTTTATGCTACAAAACACTATATTCCCAAATGCGACTGTAGTAGGACCAGAGGGAAGTGGCCGAAAGACTTGTACTGAAAAGAACAAGTTTTACCTTTTACTTCGCCAGTCTGTTCAACGGCAGATTTGCGGTATCTAGTAGGTGATTCTTCATTGCTTTTTATTGAAGATGTGCCACCATGCATTTTGCAGAAAAGCACAAGAAGCTGACCTCGGGTCCGAATAATGCTTCAGTACTTTTTGAGCACTCCGATTGAGACCAGCCGGAGTCAACCTCGGAACGAAAAAGGCGTCAGCATACTCAATTACTGCTTTGATTGAATAGTTTATTTAATAAGGCCCTAATTTTAATTTCCACAGAAGACTTCCTAGAATAGCGTCCAAGCCCAGATACGACCTTCAATTACGTTTATGTTTTCCTTTTATTCCAAATTGTAATAGTTTCGTGTGTTCGTTTGAAATAGTTATGTAGTAAAGTGTGGGGTGGTGAGTGCTATATGACTGAGCTTTTGAGCAACTTCTAATATTATTACATCAGCATGTGATTTCCGATGCCTCAGCTTTGTCGCATTTAGTTATATGCTGTACGTACAAAATGTTGTATAGACCTATAAACACATTCCAAAGATGTAATTTGACAACCTGTTCTCCACTCAACAAGAAGAAACACTGGGTTGAGTAGTTTCGTATCGGTTAACGGCGAGTTGCTTGGCGGCAAGCTTTTTCTGTCGGTCGCGTTTACGTTTGCAAATGACGATGGTGGCTACAAACAGTCCAAAGCAGAAGATGGCACCCGCCACAGCCACCCCAATGGCCCACGCGGGTACTCCGCTGTCAGATTTCTTCTGAGATCATGATTTAAAATTTGCCATTTGAGTACGCGTTCGTGTCTGCTTGAGAATTACGCAGCAAAGCTTTGAGTGCGCTTGATGAAGGGTTACCAAAGATGAGGAGGGTAAACTAATGATCACTCGTGTATAGTTGCAGCTCGAATGCAAGCACGAGTCCAAACCCACGATCTTATCAAGAGTCATCTTCGAATTGTCGTCTGTAGTGACCTTGTCTTATTATTTGAGGATGGAACGGCTATTCAACCACGGAAAACATATAAACATGATAGGGATACTCTGTATATGAACGAGATATCAGCTACCGTCAACGATCGTCGAACTAAACATATAATGAATGCGTGTCGGGAATAGGACACATACATTTGCGTCCTCGCCGACAATAGAAGGGTAGGGGGATCCAGCTGGGTCGAAGTCCGTGGGTACAGGCTCTTGTTCAACCGGTTCTTCAGTGGTGTAGAAGTCATCCATTTGGCTGTCGGGAACAGTCTATCGTGTGGAGCGAACGTATCGGATTATTAGGCGAGTGCGTACATATTGGTGAGAAGTTATCACCACTGAGTAGAAATTGCCAGTTTGATTCGAGGTTGCGAATATTGCATATAGTGGCATGCGTGATAGCGATGTATCCGGCTTGATGAGCGATTGTTTTTTTTACATTATGTAGAGTTTACACTTGATCTATTCATTTGGAATCAGCAGAGAACACGTATCAACAGACTGCATGCAAGACGTCCATCAGTATTTGTGCACAGACACGTCCAGATAACATACGAACTCGGCATCGTCAACGGGTGTGGCGGCACGAGATTGCGGGTACGGGTCGCAACGGCTACCGCAAGACGGTACCTCCACAGTTTGGTCAGCACCGGCGCCAGATGAGTCTATACTCAGTGTCTCATCGAAGCCATAGCCATCCTACACAAACGAGTGGGAGTGCAAAACATGGGTGAATGCGACATATCTTATAGATATCAAAATGTCTAGCATTCCACTCACAATGCCATATCTACTTATGTGTATCAAGTAGAGACTACACAACGGTATTCTAATATCCCGCTTAACAACAAAAACAAAACTGGCATACCGTCTCTGTGGCTCGTCTCCTACTTGTCCCGAACTGCATAGTTGCACCGGTCGATCGACTAAGTTTAACCTTGCACGCGTTTGATGTACGCACTCTTAGACCTACAGTGGCAGAGCCAGACTTGTGGATTTGACGTGCGTCTATGCCACAGTTATCACGCGCAGCTCGTTCGTCGTAGTGCTTTCTAAGATCGTCCATCTGTAAAGGTATTGTTGTCGACAGGTGATAGGGAATGTGAGTGTTGCTATTAGCAATGTGCACGGGCATTCTTATACCGCAGCATGGTGTTGCAGGTCTGTGCACGTCCTAGTGGAGTCAAACATCTTACTTGGCGAGATTCTAAATAGATTTTTATATAATATCATAAGAGGAATTGTGATCTAAAAATCGACATATAGTGGTCGCTATTACTCGATAGGAGCGCGGCAGGGATACCACACAGCACAGTCGCAAAGTCCCACTACTTCTCGTTGCAAGCGTCACACGTTGAAGAACACTACACACAACAAACAAAGTAGAATCACACCTTCAAAGTGATTACAGGCAGGTTACTGAATTCTCTGTAAGACTTGATGACGTGCTTGGTCCACATTGAGAGTAGAGACTGATGCTCTCCATCCCACCAGAAGGCCTTCATGTTTGCTTGATGAAACATGTAGGGATCCGCACGTTTCTGGTATGGCATTATGTAAAAGGATGCGCGTGTTTTAGTTCGGATAATTTAAATAGAGCTGCCGTGACGAAACATGTGATATTTAGTGGGATTCAGAGACTTGATTGATCTACACTGATCCAATTTTGAGTGATTGAGGCACAATGTAGTGTGAAGCATGGAAGCAGTTGGTTGTGGTTCGAATTTCTAAAAGTTTTGCAGGCATCTACTTTTTGGATTATAAAAATACATTTTACCTTGAAAAGATTCAGAGCCGTTGAAGCGCCTTCGATATCCATGATTTCGTTCAATTCTAAGTCACGGTCGTATCGGAACGATGTGGTGTTACACTTGCGACCTTTAAATACAATGGGACCAACTTCATTCCAACCGTAGCAGCTGATAAACGGTCAGAAAAACTGTGTTGGTATGCCACTACTTCACATTATTTTAGAGCGATACCAGAGTATTATAGAAGACAACCAAACAAAGAACACTGCAATTGATTGTCTGAATATTATCATATTTTGGTTTTGTGAGAATCACAGTGAAGAGGTCGATACACACAAAATGATGGAACTAAACGGATATCGCATTCAATGGAATTCGGATATTTAAATGTTGAATCAAGATGGAATGTGCATACTGGGGTCCGTAGAAACTGTTGAACTCAGCCACGCTCTCTTCAGGAAGAGATACATCAAAGTAGACACGTGTGGCATATCTCGCAATTACATGCATCTTCTCGTTAGTAGTCAGACCACCTAGGTATGTAAATATGATCAATAGTGAGGTTTGATGGTCAGCGATATAAAGTAATTTTAGAGCCACGATGTCTGATAATGCTCACTACAAAACAACCCAGAGCCAATTTAGTATACACAATCATACAAATGCACATACCAACTTCGGTCATGAAAGTATGGTAAGGATTGGGAGCCTGCAAGTCCGTTCGTGTATTATCTCCAACAGCAGTCCTGAATTATTAACCAACTCAGTGTAAGTATGAAATACACTATGTGGTGTAGGCGAAAACTAAATGATCTTGCTAGTTGGAATCATTTTTAAAGCTTTCCATAGGGGGCATTGAAACCACCTAGTCGATAAATCGTCGATTGTCTTACTTGGGTGCACTTCCAGGTATGGCAGAATATGCACCTTGAGCTAGCAAAGATAGACAACTTGCCAAATAAACCCTAAAGGAACTGGCAAAGCAAGTTTTAGCTACACAACCAATATGCTGCAATAAAGCTCAAGGCAAACTTATATCTCATATGGTGGCATACTTGATTCCAAAGTCTAGCATGGCCTGGATTGATTCGGATCTGTTCAATCCTGATATACGGGGAGTCACAATTGATTCGGGACTCCAATTCCAGATGTTGTTTAGATCGACCAGGCGCTCACCTACGGTACCGTTGCTGTACTGTAGCAACGATAGTGGACAAATAAAACAAAGTTTCAGGTAAAACAAGGCAAAAGAAACCTTAAAACCTTTGCTGCCAAAAAGGCGGATGTACACTACATAGCTTGTGCAGCTTGCATTCGACTCTGATACGAACAAACCACTGCCGTGACAGGGTTATGTAAGTAGTAGCAGATTCACGAGGATACCTTGATCCCGGTGAACAGAGTGGATTGCGCGAATTCGACGTTGAGATTCAATTCTTCGAAGGAAACATTGTATGGTGTATATCCTAATTCCTCACACTTGCTTTCGATGCAGTACAAGTCCATATGACTCCAGGTGTGTGTCACCCAGAAGAAATCTGATAGAGGTAAAGAATGTTTCGAGTATGAAGGAAGCTTAGCAGAGGTCTCATTCAGGAAAAGAATAGAAGAATCATCCCATTCATAGGACACGGTATATATCTAGACAATGTCCATACATAAAGAACACCTAGATGGCATATTTTTGGCCACTGGTGGCGATATTCTTGAAGGCCTGTAAATATGATATGTGCCATTTCGTAGAACAACATGCGACATGATAGAATGACGAGACCATTGCACCAAGCCATAGGTCAATGAACTGAACCACTCATGCTGGGTGCAGTAGAAACACTCTTTGTCACACCACTGCCCGTTTCGGTCAATGTGTACAGTCCAGCAATATGGAAGTACTTTACTTCTACAGCTTTGTATTGATGCACCAGATCATTTGAGTTGTAAAACCCACTTACCATCACGATATTCTAAGAGATTGTCGTTCATGTTGTCCAAGGGAACGTCAAGGTCCCCGTTGAAATTCGAAAACTCTCCCCATCCTTGTCCATTTATGGCCAACTCATATCTGAAGAAGTGTATTCAAAGCATCAGCGAAACGTCTACGACAGAAAGTGACTTCTTCTACTAGACACCAGATGATCATTCACATGAAGATATTCACTACAATCGACACAAACAAAGGCTCAATTCTTGCAGTAGTAGCACACAAATGCATCAGGGGTTGGTATAACCTATACGACTCGAGGTACACTTATATTTATACTGGGTATGAAACATAAAACTGCAATTGCAACGGTATGATTAAGTATGAGCACACCTGATATCCCATCCCGGATTATCGGCATTGACTTTCTTTTGAAAGTCTCGGAGGATGATCATATCCGTTGCGTTTGATCTGTGCATGGGTTCTCCATCCAAAGCCTGACGATTCGCCTCGATATTGTAATACTCGGTGGCCAGGAAGACATCGTCGACCTGAGGAGATAGCAGCACACGACGCTGACCAAGGTATACTCCCTTGTTTACCCAGTGAAACCATACGTCTCCAATCACGTAAGTGCTATTGAAGAACTGATTGGGAGCGAAGGTGAAATGCATCTCCTGTTCGGGTTGATAGGTTGCAATGCGATTAGTTAAGTGGTGGTAGTTAGTGGTCCAGGTAAAGATGAGAAGTCTACAGAATGTGTTTGGTATTGTTTCTGCCGTTCTTTCTCTGGTGTTATCCAATAACCATTTTAAATCACTTTTACTTGTCATCTCAAGACTGCGGTGGGGTATATAACGCCACTTACATCTCGATTGTGGCACTGGCGAATAAATCCTGCGACTCCAGTATCACCCTGGAACTTCATGAAAGGCAGGATGTGGCGTGACCCGGAACTAATTTTGACGGGATAGACCCAACTCTCGCCTATGATATGGAATCAAATTACATTGAGTTTTAATAGTAGGATTTTGCTGTTGATGCCACGTTCAGGCTTCAAATAATTATTTGGCTATACATTTATGAATATTTTACTGATGTATGTTTACTAATGGATGAAATCCGTCTCCTTTTCGCTGCTAGAGTCAGAAGTCAACAAAGACAATATTCGAATGTAAGCGCCGCATGCGCAACAAGCGTCGCCTTCTCGATCCCAAGGTACAGGACAACAGCGACATCTTAAAAACTGAAACTGCAGTATTGGTGCACAACACGCAAATGTCTTACCTTGGCCGAGTGGCAACTTTGCAGTCAGTGGCACAGAGTCATTAAGAGACAGTGACATGGGGTTGTCCAGCCACTCGATGACTTGTGCATCACTTGTGCCTTCCCCTGTGATCATTGTGTGAGTTTATGGGTTAATGGTTTTAGAGGTTTCTGGATGCAACCGTTAACACAGATACTGCACTGTGTAAGTGGTTGTTGCCTTGACGACAACATACTGCAAACGGTTGGCAGTTGAAGTGCATAACTATTCTCTATGTATGCGATGTATGATACACAGCTGATCACCTGAGACCCGAACACCAATCATATCTGGCACACAATTACCTGTGCCAAGCAGCGCAGTGTCGGCGTTCTGGGTGGTGTGCATCACAGTGATGCGCACATTATACGTTTCAGCGTACTCGTACAGCTGTGACCATCCCTCACCGTCTAGTGCAGGCATATACTCTCCGGCGTTGTCACCTGCCATCATCAGCTCAGCGGAAGTCAGCACAATGGCATTGAACAACGGTCCTGCATCAATTCCAGTTTTAAATATTGAGATTGAGTTTTTTTAGATCCTGGTCAACAAAAATAGCTGAACATGTAAAACACAAATGATAGTCATTCGAGCAAGAAATCTCATATGCCATAATTCACACAAGTGCGCGAGAAATCACAGGTGATAAGCATACCAGTGCTGTCCTGCATGGCGGGTAACGAGTTCTCGTGCAAGTCAACTAGTGTGTACGGGGCACCAAAGCCCAGGTAGATGTTGATGACCGACTGATGCACAGCCTCGTTGGTGGAGAGGATGAGAGTTCTCATTCTGTAGATAAGTAAAACAAGGTTAATCAAAGATCCGGCCTCAGACGTGAGGAACTATTTCTGTGTGTTAAAGCTCCTAGTTTGGAAGAGATTCTCAGTTGTTTACTAATACTGCGAGAAATGTGCAAACGTACTGCTTCATACGTCGCTATCTGCTTAGATATATATGACTTTTACAATTTCTCATCCAGCGTTCTGTATATTTTCTTGTCATCATCAAGTTGGTGCGTCGTTATGAGCCAAGAAAATTTGGTTGGCAGATGCGACTGTTCGTGTTTAAAGGGAAAGCGCCTTTAGAGTAACCTTTAAGTGCGCTGTTTTTGCATATGGTCGAATTAATCGTCGTTGGCAGGGTTGCCTTATACACTATGCATTGTGTACTCCATATTGGGCAGGGTATATGATATGTGGTATATTAGTTATATTTGTGGGCACCTACACCTACGAACAACTGCACATAAATAGTTAGCTTCGATATCTAGCTGTGAATACCCCACCTTACTATGCGATATATATGGCGGACAGATACGCTTACCTAATCGTGTAGTCTGTCTGTGTCGCTTGGGCTGTCACCTTTCGAATCAGAACTGCAGTGGAAGTGGCGCACGATACAACCTTCACTGTATTATTTTGAATGTGGATAGCGTCCAACTTGGCCACACCCTTGTTGTCATGGTGATAGGCATGGCCATCGGCTAGAACCAGAGCATCCACTCCAAAGGAAGACTGTATTTGATGACGACCAATTCATTTTGGGGATAGTGTTAGTCAGGACCGCTCTCTATTCTGTCCGCCGACAGACGGAGTAGCTCGTGCTAACCTGCCTATTTGTGCACAACAGCAACGGGAACATCATCTTACGTAATAAACAAAGATACCCGCCGATATATACAATACAACAGTCACATGAATAGGAGAATGTAGATAGAAACCCAGAATAATTCGCTTGTAGATTTCAATATGACCACTAGTTGTACTTGTACGTTTTATATGTCAGTGTGCCACGCACCGTTTTCCCGAGGATGAAAGGCACATTCAGATCGTCTGCGGCGGCTATTTCCCATCCCTCAGGTATCTCAACGTATGCGTCGTTGCAGTTGGTACTAGCGGAAACTGCGTTGAAGTCCGTGTCGAACAACGTCGCATAGTCTGCGCCACACATACTCAGTACTGTGGGGATTTAAGGGATTGAGAAGACAAGAAACATTAGGGGTTTTAATGAAGGTCTGCGAATTGAAAACGATCTGTCAACGCACATGTCAGTCTATCGAGAGAAAATGCTACAGGTAAAGCTATTAAAAGCTAATATACCAGCACAAGGTCGCTCACGGTAGTATTGCACCCTCACTTCACTAACTGGCACACTATCCTTTCCTTCAAAAAAAATTGTATTAAGGCCCTGCCTAGTGTACGCTATTCCCACTTCATGTCAGTCATTTCGTTCAAATACGCCAATTTGTTTGCAGTGAGCTGCGTCGGCTTGCTTTTGATTGCTGAGTGGATGTGCGTATGGTCCATACCTGCCACCGCCTTGAATATGTACCTAACAGGGCTAACAGGGCCGTGTGTGCACTATGATTTTGTAAACACTTCATGTCTATCAAATATCATTGACATGCGTAAACACAGCACTTAACAAGACTCGCGTGTAAATGTTGGCGAATCCCTTACTATAGTTATACGCGTATCTGTACACTGTATCTGTGCGCGAACATTTTCGTGTGCATCAAAGCTTACAATATATGAGTTCTATTTGAAAGAAAAAGAGAAAGGCTCTAGACGTATACATACGTTCACTTTATTCCCACACAACCGGACATACAAAACAACATACCGTTCGCTGGCTGTACAGCTGATACGACAGCTAAGCTGCCGATGGCCGATAGACCTATTGCGGCCGTTAAGAAAGATCTCAACATTTTGCCGTAGAAATCTGCGAAGTAGTCGGTTTTGTAAAGTATGGTTGTTATATATTTAACGAGTGCCCTAGAAGCGCTCAAGTACTGCATGCCGCACAGACTGATGTACTGTTCGGCTTTTCTGATATTTTCATTTTTTTGGTGTTGCGTACCAATAGTTTGCAGTTCTAAAATTTCAGTAAACGCATTCTCACTGTTACCAGAGGTAGCAGAGATTGCACACACTTGCTGAAAAGTTAACTCCCGTCAGATACATAGCCAATGTGTCTTAACGTGTTGCTCATTACTGTATGCATCTCGAGAACTGGTGACAGTAGTTTTGGTGATGATATGTAGCCTCTCATCTCTTCGACCACACAATTTAGATGATTGATGCTAACACCGTATCTAAGGTTCTAAACAAAACACCCTCATGCGTCCTTTGTTCCTTGCAAGCAAATTTCGGCAATGTACTTTTATATCCACCTCAATATTTAAACCTGTGGTGCCCGTCTTGTGAGAATAATAGCACTTATTCACAGAAATTTCACTCGTTTCATCACAAACTTTCCTCACTGTATTAGGGCACTACTTGTATCATAGTATCAACACCAGCAATATATACAGTGGACCCAAACCTAACGAATTAGGCGACACGCTATCTTGGCTAGTCATCACAATCGTTTTAACACTGTATTAGGGCATTACGTATACCATAGTATCAACACCAGCAATATGCATTCAATGAACTCAAACCTATCGAATAAGGCGACACGCTATCTTGGTGAGCAAAAGGATATTATATACTGGAGTAGTTGCTGCCTATCAATGTCTCGATTGACGAATTCTGTGAGTCGTAAACTCTAATCCAATCTGTCAGTCCAACATTAATCCGACAGAATCTAAACATCAAATGTCAAGTCTTGCCTTTATAGAGATGTCACGAAATCTCGCACTACAAGCGAGAGATGCAACTGGAAACTTATGTTTTAATCGTCGGTGGCTATATCTCGATATGTTTACTCAGACTAAGCACAAAGTTATTGTTCACGAACGTGCATATAAAGTGGTTAGTAGGCTCTGTGCTAACGATATACACCCTATTTATAGTATGGGTCTGAGCGTAAATCGTATTTACAACTTCTACGACACTTACAAGCTGATTGGCGATGCACAGTGATGGCTCTCATGGAAGAAAAATAATAATATCTATGTGCGATCGAATGTGTGGGCAATGTTATGTAGTGCTCGTTTAACATTCCTGAACACAATTACACTCACCCAGGTTCCAGTCGCTAGCGAAGTGTGTGTCACCTATAATATGAAAGTAACGTTATTGATCTAGTCGATGTATCGAATAACTTCTCTATCTGTCTACTAGGCAGAAGTGTTGTTTTTCAACGATAACTCGTGAATTTTATATGAAGTCATAGGAAATGCTGTGTGCGAGACTATACAGAAGCGACTGGAGTTGGTTGCCTGAACGCCTTTAACGGTAGTGGCACAGCAAACAGTGGGCAAAATCATTCTGAAGCGGCAACTCGGAAGCTTGCTGTTGCGGTCCGGGTCGACATCCAATACTATTTGTTAGTGGTTTTTTTAAAATTAAAAAGCCATTCCAAAAATAGATACTTTAAAAATACACGCCAGTAAAATATATAGTAGAAATTGCTTGACTACGAGTTACGTAACCCATTGGTTCTCTGAGCAGAAACTTTGAATCGCATTCAAATAATTCAGCAACAAGAGCTGATCGATGCCTTCGCAACCAATCGTCATTCCTGTTTATTCCCGCCCCATCATCTTGTGATTCTCTCGACTCTCGAGTCATCTGAGTGAGAGTTGGAGTGTTCGAGTCTTTAAGACTCCCGAGTCTCTCGATTCTGCGCAGCCTCATGAGTCTCATCACAGATAACAGTACTGGGTCACTGGGAGCGTGAGTATTTATAGAGTGTAGAGTTGTAGAACTATGATAAGAACAGAGTATTTTCATAGCCGTCGAAATAGACAGTATTTTAAATACATTTCACGAACTCTCTCTCTCTCCGAGTCTCAGGCTCTCAGGCCTCAGCTCTCTCTCTCAGTCTCAGACATTCTCAGTTCTCAACTCGAGGTGGAGGAAGGGGGTGGTAAAAACATAAATTGTATAAGAGAGGACAGACCTCAGAAGTTCAGAGACTGTTGTGAGTGTTGTCTCTCTCTCTCTCTCTCTCTCACTCGCTGGGGAGTCTGAACTCTGAAGAAGACTTGTGAAAGGACTCAAAGGAGGCGGTGTATTTTCAATTTTGTTATGTGAACTGGTGATGACTGATATTTTAGGTTTGTATAATGAATATAGCCTCTGACTCTCTGATGACCCTCTGACCTCTGACTATAGGCGCTGAGGCACAAATTTATTAGAATAAAACATGGTCATCTTGATGGCGTCCATCACAGGATTCATGAGTTGACCCCAGCTCATGACCATGTCTCTATAACTCCCTGTGTATACAGTGTATACTGCTGTGTAGAGGAGTGTAAATAGACTGTTGAGTGCGAGTGTAAATAAGGCTGGTGTAGCCTGTAGACTCTAGTAGAGAGAGTAGTGTAAATAGAATGTGGACTATATTGAAAGAGAGTATAGGGTATGCAGTATTGTTGTTTATAGAGAAGCAGAATTGAGAGAGTAGCCAGAGAAAGCAGAAATAAAAATAGAATCACTCTTTTGTTACTAAATTACTAATTTTTTTTCAAAACAAAAGAGAGGATACCTTTATGGGATCCCGGGCACGGGGCTCCGGGCCCTGCGTCTGCAGGCAGCGATTGACAAAGCCCTGCGAGTGATAAGGCTACAGGCCTGCAAGTGACAACAGACAACTGGTGCATCCAATTTTCTCATATGGGCCGCAACGGATGGGAAAGCGTAACTTATACGATATAGTTTTAAGCAACAAAGTACTGAATCAATACAATGCCGCCATCGCCTCGCCGTGATCGAACACAACAGAGTGCTGAATGAGAGACAGGCTTGAGCAAAAAGCAATGAGCAACTATACAGACTGTTTTAGTTTACTTCGAGTTCAGAAGGATTGTACCTAATCAACGCCGAGAAATCACCATAGATTCGTAGATACATAAACATGAGGACGATAATTTTTTGCAAACATTTTAGATAGGCATTCCATCGCACAACTCCATCCGATAACCTCTCCCCTTTTGATACATCATATTCAAACCTTGATATTTTGAGCATCAGCGGAAACACAGACATCCTTTAACGATTGCTCTGTTACGTGTCCAGATTGAATCTTTTGTATATACATACAGTATACACAAGTTGATATATGAAATATTATATATATATATATATATATATATATATACTGCTATACATGCATGCAGAAACACACACACACACACACATATATATATATATATATATATATATATATATATATATATATATATATATATATATATATATATATATATATATATATATATATATATATATATATATAAAAAATATAAATATATTTATATAATCTTTTATATCTATATATTATATACATATATATATGTTTTATTTATATATAGATATGTATATATATATATATATATATATATAACACATATATATACATATACATATATATTATATACACATCATACACACATCACACACATATGTATATGTATATATATATATATATATATATATATATATATATATATATATATATATATATATATATATATATATATATACATACACAACACATATACATATATATATGTATATATATATATATATATATATATATATATATATATATATATATATATATATATATATATATATATATATATATATATATATATATATATATATTGCTTAGTCATAGCCTTCTATATTTTTGAACATAGAAGGCTATATGTAAATGCGCATCATTAAAAAGACATTAACCTCCGTGGAAATTTTCAAAATTGTGCTGGTCATAGCCTTCTATATTTTGAACATAGAAGGCTATATGTAAATGCGTATCATTAAAAGACATAAACCTCCCGTGCAAAGCGTACAATTTAGAAGGTCGGAGGCTATGATATTTTGTTTTAAAAAATATACTAAATAAAATATCGCATAGCCTCCGGCCCTTCTAAAAATTGAACATTATTATTGTTTTTGTTTTTGTTTCAGAATTCTACATCAGAAGGCTATTTATTTATGTTTGTTGTTGTTTTTTGTTGTTGTTTTTTTCACAAAAACCGAAGGCTATGACGAATATGAGAAGAAGAAAACTCAAACCAAGAGACCTAAGAACACTCACACCAACAACTGTAAATATACTGTAATTTAGAAGGCCATGAGCCAACCATGTAATTTTATGTATACATCTTACACGTGCACCAGCGACTACATCGGAGTTACACTTATAAATACGTTAATTGTGCTGTTCAGAGAGAGTGGCAGCCACTAAACACTTCAAACAATTCGCACTTTTGACCATGGACGGCCAGTACTCGCGCCTTAATGTATCCGAGCCAACTGATGAGTTAGTAAGTATATATTTTAGTCTGTCTATGGAAAATGATCGCACGACAGAGCTATTGCAAGTTTATGTTTAGTTTTAAAGCTTTGTGTTTTCGCATACGTTTTCAGCATTACGCAGATCATATGCCTTTTAAGGTACTTGAAGTCGCTGCAATATTTTTTTTGACGTGGCTTACATCAATTGTTTTTTGGCACCAAAGTTACGCAAGTTACAATTGTTAATTGGCACCAAAGTTACGCAAGTTACAATTGTTAATTGGCACCAAAGTTACGCAAGTTACCTTGTGCTAATGGGTACAGGCTTGTAAAAATACACACTGAGTTAAAAATCGATACATCGTTATATAGCACAAATATTTTCAAGCAAACTTACAAGTATGTTAGTAGCAAGCAACGACAATATAGGTTAGGTATCGAAAGTTTTGAGTACGCATTTAATAGCCACAGGCGTAAAACCACGTGAACATGTGTACACCTGAATATTTACACACACATACATGTATACCTACGCAAAAGAGACATGCATTACGCGCACGCACACACCATCACATCATCAATATATATTATATATATATATATATATATATATATATATATATATATAATATATATATAATATATATAAACATATATAGTACATACACGCAATAGTAACAATATATACACATATATACATATATATGATGTGTGTGTGTGTGCGTAGCATATTAATATTATTAATATATTACATATATACATATATGTATGCATGTATGCATATATATAATATATATTATTATATACATGTATCATATATACATACATAATAATATTATTAATATTATATATTATATATACATATATATTATATATTATAATATATATTATATTATTATATGGTACACATAATATACATACGCCATAACTCATATATATACATTGTGTCACAACACATACGTGCTGTGTGTACTTGTTGCGTATGCACATGCATGCATCATGTACGTTATGTTTATGTTATAATATGTTAATATATTGTATGTATAATATATTATGTATTATTAATGTAACAATAATACATAATATTATTATTATGACATATATAATATTACATACGCATGTAATATTACATGCTAACATGCCGACACATGTACGTACATATGCATGCATGTATGTGTATTCATGTGTATTGCATTATTATTAATATATTATTATATATAATATATGATACGTATTATTTATTAACATATATGTACATATTATTATATATTATACGCATTACACACGCGTGCAACCTGAATATACCATGTGTGCATGACGATACATCAACAATGTTACATCCACATCACATATTATATACATATACATACATATGTGCGTGCAATGTGCGCGTATTAAATGATTGTAATTATTATTATTATTATATAATATTATTATTATTAATATATTAATTACATTAAACAATATACAATAACATAATATGCACATGTATGACATGCAACAATGTTATGCATTTATTATTATTATTATATATGTATATTACATTAATATTATTATAATATTACGCATTGCATTATTACATATGTATGTATATACATGATATTATTATTATATTATCGATCATGATGATGCACGCATACGCACATTATGTATTACGTGCATATACGTCATCAATATATAATAATACACACATACATGATTAATACATACATACACATACACATGCAAGTAATAATGCGTGTGTGTACGTTTTGCATGCATGCACGCACACACATGTATATGATATATTGCTGCCACACATTATATCCATGCCATACATGCAATACGTACGCACGTACGCATATACGTGTAATACGTTATTATTATTATTATTATTATTATACATATAATAATATTATATAATATATTATTAATATTATAATATTATTATTATTATTATAATATTATTACATATTACGTAATATACACATTATTATTAATAATATTATTATTAGCTATTAATAATAATACCATGCTATATTATTATATACATAATATTATAATATTATATATATAATATATATATTATACATATATATACGTAAGTTTGAAATATATATATTATATATATTAATATTATATATATATATATATATATATATATAATATATATATATATATATGCATATAAACACAACAAACATATTTCATACATACATACATACATACACACACACATATATCATATATATATATATATATATATATATATTATATATATATATATATATATATATATATACATATATATATTGATGTGTGTGTGTGTGTGTGTGGGTGGATGGGTGTGTGCTTTGTCTGCGTTTGTGTGTGCATGTGTGTGTGTGTCTCTCTCTGTGTGTGTGTGTGTAACTTTGCTACCTATTCTCATATTATGGCACGTAAACATTAATCTGAAATTTTGAACAGTGACCGAGTGCATTGAAATTTTACCATTTCTATGTTGTAAAAAATAGACACTGCATGCTTCGTTAAGAACACGGTGAACTGTTATAACACTCGCTGAGAACAATCGCTGAGTATGCGTAAAAGGATTGTTTTTTGTGCAAGCTACATTGTATGACAGTCCTTCCTTCTTTCTAATGCCCAGCTTATCTCCTTCAAACGGTGTGCTGTCAATGAATTCTCCTTCAAACTGTAAAACATCCGCATCTTGTCTGATTGTGTACATTGTCACCTTGATTTTATCCTTTGGTCGTAGAACTCTTCGGAGGGTCACCAAGTACCCCATGTTGCACGTATGGGCGTAGGCCCCATAGAACCAGCTATTGCGCGATTTCCGTTCTGCCTGGTCTGGACTCCACTGCCTGTCATCACGTATGTGCACCTTGTATGATATCTGTGCAGCCATGAATAATCGATACCCGTCGTATGCCAATGCCGATGCTGTGCGCTGATGCTCTGGCATGGCTCTATTGATCATTGTCGACTCCATTTGCATAGACGGCTGCTCGTGTAGTGGTATTTGTGCATTGAGGCAAAATATATTTGTATCTTGTTCCCTCTACTGGAAACTATACATGTTTCAATTATTTCCGTGTATAAACCAAGCTCGTGTGCTTCCCATTCGTCTCTGGATATACCTTTTCCTCGCTCTTGATGTATCAACTAGTTCGGTCGATCTCTGTCTTGAATGAAAAATATTTAATCGTAATTTTCCTGTAAACCGTACAACGGCTTGAAACCCCTTTTCCTCTCCTCTGAGATTTTCATTTCGTTTTGCGTCATCCTACATATGTCTCTTGTCTCACTCTGGTTGATATGATCACTCTCAGGTGGTTCCTGCCCTTCGTCGGCCACACAGGTATCGCCAGTAGTACGGGTGTCATCCGAGACTTTGCGGGAAGCTTCATGGTCAACGTAAGTCAAATATTGAGTTAAATAATCACACCTAATACGATGGATGTTTATTCGCGATGTTTTCTCGTTAGTAGTGTATGTAGGCGGTAGGTAGCGGTGGCGGTATCTGTCTAAACATAGATTTGCGCAGACTCTCGAGCATGGCCATGTTTTTATATGTGAGTGGTCTAGTTGCAAGTATATAATAGTGTATTGTATTACTCCCCAGGGCACACTTACGATTTGTACCGTTCTGGCTCTGAATTAGACTTCAATGCTGTCGGCGATGGCCAACTGACCTATTTTTATTTCTACTTTAGGAAGACGACATGGCGTTCGGTAGTCCTACACGGTACGTGCAATTGGATCCGGCCAAGGTGCGTAGTTTGACCTACACATACAACGAGAGCATCAGGACCGTTTCCACCGATTTCAATCAGAAACAGGTACAACCATTGCGAAACATCTATTTGGAGTCCTATAGCTTCTGTTTCACAATTGATGGATGTGTGTATGTAAATGTGTGCTGTAGACACAACACGTTTTTGCTGAATAGATATCTCTGTCAATCTCACTTGCTTATCGCAGAGTGCCTTTGCAGTCATCTGCCCTCCTTTACAAAATTGGTCTCTACTTAAACTTCGGTACTGATTCTTTTATAACCGTGATTTCTTGTGTCGTACAGCACAATCTCTTCCTGCAGAATTGCCATTCTCACGTGGCGTGTTGTCTGAACCGTATGTTATACGAAGGCCGTGACGATTGGAACATGTTCAAGGTGGCTTGGCTATTTGTACGGGAGGGTCACTTCGTAGGGTGAGTTGTCGCGTATTTGAACATCCATCATATCGCTCCGGTGACGGTGTGTGTGCAATTGAATGATTTGTGTCGCACTAATAGTAGATATTTTCAGTATAAATGAGGTTGTATTTGCGGCAAATGAATGTTATCTCTTCCTGCAGTTGAGTATTGGGGTTTGCCATAGCGATGAGTGCGATCAGTTAGTGCACCATATGCCGCTGTTCGCGAATGCGAGTGCATATTTAGGCTCTGCGGCGCTGTGTTGTCACCCCGTACCGTCTTCTCAAGTCTGTTGTTTGATATACACCTTTTGATAGTAGTGCGCAACTGATTGTTGTAGGTAGAATTAGTTTGGGATGACAATACGTTGCTGAAAGTCAATGGTCCATCGGTCTCTTGTTTCTCCGCCTATCTTTATTTATGTAGCTGGTCCCAATCATTCTCAATGTGAGTTTCATTCATTCTTTCTTCCTCTAGGAGTGTTGTGAGTATGTTTATTTTGCCTTTACTCTGTATTTGAGCCTGTATATAAGCTCATTCGCACATACTAAAATAGCCACCTTCTGAAGCAGTGATCCTGTGCTATTCTATTATCATCTTAATTATCCGGATTTGCGTTCAATCTGTAATTAAGCCTGCATAAGCTTATTAGTATGTCCGAGAAGCACATACTGAAATGGGCCCCTTCCCAAACATAATGTTATCCTGTGGCATCCCATTTTTTTCTTAATCAACCGTACAAGCATGTGTCTGTCTCTATGTGTCGGGTGTTGCTTGGCCTATTCCGTTCATATGTGTGCAAGGAACACCCTTCTCGCCCAATTCGTATATATGTCTGCAGAGTTTTCCTCGCTTCTATATGCACATATTTTGCCTTCCTTGCTTATTATTTTCATTTTTCACGCGCTTTCTAGCTGAAACTTAATCCTCCTCACTCTCATCTCAGGCGAGCAGAAATGACTAGCACACTCGCGCCGTTCATGGTAGTGCTGGTGCTGGTGGGTTTCCTAGTGTTGTTGCTCAACTGATCAGGTGGCTCGCTACACGAGTGCTTGTGCTCTTTTGAAGCTCTTAACAGCTTACCAGGCTTTCGGCACGTGCTTGACTACTTTCTTAATAGTTATCGGCACGTATCAAGTAGGCACTTCCGGTCAACGAACCTCGCTTCTGGCTTGAAGTCTACCAGTTGTGCCAAGTGGAACTCAGGATCCAGCCGGACAAACATAAAGGAAAATACAATTACCTATAGCTATTCATGGGAAAGGAGGCATTTGTTTATGTACCACGCCAAAGTGGCCGGCTAGTCTCGTTTTGTTCACGGATGAGTCACGGATGAGTTGGCGTTGCCGGCCCGAAGAGCGAGTTGTTCACGCTGAAACGATAGTACAATTTCGTAAGGGAGGATGATTTCACAGAGGAGCGAGATGTACGTCCCACGTGTCTATTGATCTGATGCATCCTGTGACCTAGCAGTCTGCTGGCTTGATATGACAGGGGGTTTGCCATAGATGACTGTGAGGTTCTGCCTTCAATGGAAACTACCGGATGGCCATAGGGTGACTATTCACTATAGATATTATCATACTGGCCATTCTTGATCTTAACAGGCATACACACATTGCCACACATTGCCTTATGGAATCACTGGTGACAATACCAGAACTACAGCAGCGCTGGATTACACGATTTGCACTGCCACAGGGCAACGTCGGTGACAGTACATACAGGTGTAGCACGGTTATGTCGAATGCAGTATTATTACTAGCCATTGACACCCTTGGGATTAAGTCTAGAAAACAAGGGTACTTCCAAAGTGCTGCAAGGACGAGAGCGCTATTCGTGAGCATTCTGGGAGAGAGTGGCACACGCAGCTATAGTACAATTTGCGATTTGTTTGAAGTTCGAGCCATCTGCGCAGAAGAAATGGTAACAGTACTACGCTAGGAATGGTAATTGCCTGCAAATCGCGGCCGACTCATTGATAAAAAACCCCCGAATGAAGTGGCCTTCGGCAAATAAACAACCAACCATAAGTATGCAGTAGAAAAAATTGGGATCGTTTTAGCAGTAGAAAAAATTGGGATCGTTTTAGCATAGCTCTCTATTTGTTTTTAGAAGGCTATGGTTTCAGAGGTCAAGGCAAGCTCGGATTCGTGGCAGTAGGTGCATGAGCATTGAAGGAAATGATTTCAGTAGAGCGGGCAACTATCATTTTTTTAAAAGGAAGCAGTCTTGTATGAAAAAACACAGCACATATCCGACGACAACTTGACAATGAAGTATATCTGTTAGTTTGATCGATCTCTCCTTTCCCATGAGTCGATCAAACAGTAGTAGTTTCTCTGAATCAAGCCCCAGACCATAAAGAAGCCAATATCAGCTGACATCACTCCGTACATGGGGTGCAGTACGGCACAGCAATCACTATAGCCGCAGGAATCGCAGCGCATGAATGAGATCTTCCATTTAAGCCTTACTGAAGCAGGTTCTAGTATGTATTGAATCTGTGGTCAGATATCAGCCAATAGCCAGCTTGAGAGCTGGAGATTGGAGCTAAGCATGCTATTTGTTGGATTCTTTTTATTTGGCACTGAGGCCATTTCAGGTTATTACAATATGTATAAAGCTAAATTCCGAATTTCCAGGGAGGATAACACAGTATTCTGAACTAGCGTGGCACAGGATGTCATACAATAGAAAAGCAATCTCGCCCAACGACAAACCTAGCTGTGTACACCAGTATATATATATATATATATATATATATATCATACTATATATACACTCACTATGCCATAGTTCGCAAGGTCGCCCAAGCTTCGCTACAAGCCCCGCTAACTCGGACCCTTCCGCCCCCCATTACAATTCGCACAGTCCCAACACCGATCACAGCAAAACACGGCCCTCTTGACATCCACCTCACTCAATCGCCGACCACCGCCCATGATGTCAGCCTCACTATCACCAAACCGTAACGCATCCAAGCATCTCCTCTCGCGCGCTTTAGCACGCGCACGTTGCATCGTGACGAGATCCTCCCGTGCCCACATGCGCATGGTATCCGACAGGCTTTGTTCAATCGGCTCAAAGTGGTACGACAGCCGTCGTTCACGATCTGTGCCTTTCGGGTTCTGTGTGCGGATGTAGCTGGGGCGAATGCTTTGGTTCAGAGTCGCCATAACAACCGAAAAGTCATACACCGGCTGCGACGGCTGTGACAACTGAGACGGCTTCTGAGATGGTTGAGACGGCTGTGACAACTGAGTCGGCTGTGACAACTGCGACGGCTGTGACAACTGATATAACTGTAACGGCTGAGACATTTGTGAATGCTGTGACCACTGTGTCGACTGTAACGACCGCGAGGGCTGCGAGTCAAAAGTCCTCCCTACGAAATATAGTATCCAGCGATACAAAATGAGTATGTGCAAAAGCCGATAAGGAGTGAAAGTGTAACGATTTTGCAAGCAACCTTCATGATAAATGTATTTCGACATCCACTTTGTAAAACGTGTACAAGTTCTCAATATCCCAACTATGTAGGGTGCCTGTTGTATGGTCAGGATTCCATTAAATTCAATCGTTAAAATTTATCAGTCTGAATGAATACCGATCTAATTCCCGGTAACCTGGATGTGGCTGAAAATTTAATGTGATATATAAATATATAAATATATATACATATACGTATATGTATATGTATATATATACATATATGTATATATATATATATACATATAATATAATATAATAATATAATAATACATATATATAGATGTTTCTTCGTACTTAACCATAATTATCCATTTCGATATATAAATTTTAAGTTTTTGTTGCTTGTGTACAAGATACTATTTTCCTTCCTTTACATTGACACCCCTTTTTAATGTACAAAGCACTATCCCAATCGCAAGTCGTGCAGATCTGACATCCCAATATAGGCAGTCACTCAGGGGTTCCAGTGTCTACACTCGCCGTCCATATATCATCTCTCAGATCTCGTTCGTTCCTTCGTGTTCGTATTAATGTTTGTATGCATGTACCTACCTACAACACACTCATGAACTCACGATTGATTGATTGATTCATTACTGAACCCACCTACCGAAACTTTTCATGCACTCTCCTCGGGCTTCTTCTTGAGCACGACCTTGGCCTCGAGCTCCTCACTTAGCCCAGCCGCGGGTACCTTAACCCCGGACTTCTGGGCTCCGGTAGTGGGTGACGCCTGCTCGTACTCCCTCTTGCCACCCATGGCCTCGTTCAGCTTAGCCTCAATGGCTGCGAAGCCACTGGCCGGGGGTTGTGTGGAGTGCGATGACGAGTGACTGGCCACACCTCCATACCACTGTGTACTGAACTGCTGGCGACCAGCGCTTGCGGACGGCACGTATTCTTCGGGGTAGAAGGATTGGGGCTGTGTATGGGAATACACAGGTATGCATGGGTCAGTGCGAGGACAAAGGTATACATAGGTGGGTGTGGAGAAAGTAGACCAAATGTTTGCTGGTGGTGGGGAAATTAAAATATGTAGATAGGTAGGTGTGGAAAATTAGCATATATTGATAAATATGCGTGTACTTTGGGGTAGAACATTTCAGGCTGTGTAGGGATGGAATGTATATATAGGTAGTCTAGAAAAAAAGTAGTCGGTTTGCACTGGAATTGGTGCTGAGGGTAGATATTGGGTGAGTGTGGTACACGAATTAACAAGGAATGGGGTTATACGATGAATTTTTGCGATGTGACTTGGAAACCATAAACCAGGTCATATATGTTGCATGCGTCGCTTGCCAGACATTCATAATAAGCTGTGACTTGCACAATGTCTTTCTTAAAGTATGTGCACGAAAACCCTCTTGTTATTAATATGTATTTGAATCGATATACGTATATGTTTGCGTACTTTTTCGCACGTAAAATCATATCACAACTTCACACTCAAACAGCTACTACCGCCGCATCCCTAACAAATATATTCACATCCCTCTTCCACCTCTAACCCGACAAAGACTCTCCGGCAATCGCTTCAACACATACCAAGTTGATGTCCTGAACATGTCTGTCATGGCAGGACCACCACAGATCCAAATGCTCCACAAGGTGTTCAGCATTATCTGCGTGCAACACTCCATTAGCGTCACGTGCGTGCATCCAAGGCTTTGCCGCACCGATGAAGTGCACAATCTTGGCGTCCTTGCCATAGCTGGAGACAAGTATTAAAAGTAAGGTTGACAACGGTTTCTCACGAAAACATTTGCAATGCTCTGGTTCATTCACACAGACAGTGATTATCCCACTCCACGTGTGTGCTTTATATACATCTATACAATTATTATAAACACATAACCATCTTAAAACACAATATATATATATATATATATATATATATATATATGCCTCTATAAACACACACACATATATATATATATGTGTGTGTGTGTGCGTGTTTATATATAATAGATCGTTCACTTTCATACCAACGAAATAGACACAAAAAATATTTTACACGCTGCACCCATAATCCATCTCATATTCAACACGGAAACCCTTTCAGACTGCTTTAGCGGTCGTACACTCTTATCACAAAGATCCAAATATCATGGAAAATCTAATAATATAAACAGGTGTCTATTATTACCGTTTGTAAGCGGGGGCGTAGAAGTACGTAGCATTGGCGTTCAGGTTAAATACAAACGGCAAGTGCTTGTGGATATCCTTGGTGCTCCAGTCGCAGAAATACTCGTTAAGCAGACCCTGGTCACCCCCATCGAAACTACCGGTGTTCTCAGACAACTCCACGAGCTCGTGGAATGTGTTTAGGTTCGGTACACACACGAACACTCCTGAGTTGAAGCAATCGGGCCATCCGACATCGGGCGCCGCACTGAACTCCTCGCGGTCGAAAAGCTCGTCGACGTTCTAAAAATAGAAATAATGGTGTATGCATACAGTTCAGCAAGTGATAGTGCGACGCGCTACACGCGCGATAGGATTAATGCAACAAGGCCGGAAACTCCGGAATAAGCGAGTATTCCTAGAGCCGATAAAGGTGACTAGACGGTACTTGGTGCAGTTGCTAAATTCGCTCGACTGGGCACATCTCAATCTCTGAGTGCATTTCACAGAAGTGCCAGACGCTCATATACAGTGCAAGAGGTGTACCTATCACATGCATGGAGACGCAAAATAATTTTCGACACTCGTGTGGTTCGAAAGCGAACTGTAGTGATGTGAATGAATCGAATTCGAGGATCACACTCGCGGTACAACAACAAATGCAGTGTTAAAAATGCACACTCAAAGCGCATGGGAAGGCTATAGCGGGCAAGAAATATATCGATTGTTATTGTATAGTGACTGTACAGTTGGCGTACGTAAATACGGCGTAGCACACCGGCGACATCACGCATGGGACACGCCCACAATACATAAATCAAAAGCAGAACTAAACAATCCAAAATCAACAAATGCACACCTTCAATACAAGTGTGTCGGCGTCCAGGAAGACAGTCTTCTTGTACTGAGTCAACTTCCAGATGAACAGTTTGGTGAAGGTGATGCCGAGCTCAGGACGGCACAGCAGGTCTAGGTTAACGGAATCGTTACTGTTGAGCTCAGACACGGCTACAACCTCGTCAAAGGCGGCTGCCAGGCGGTCTCTGCAGAGTTACAAATTATGGAATTAAATTACACCGTGTGCATGTGCATGAACTTGCACTTTATCTATCTCCTTATTATTTGGGGCAGGTAGTAGTTGTGCCGCTCGCGACTTAGACAGGGGCTCGGCCACCATAACAGTACCGCAAACTAGCACAAGTAGGCTTGTACACCTTACGCTTAGGTAGACGAACTCGCCAGAGTTATACAAGGCAAACGAGCCTATGCATGCAGTACCCAGAATTCTGCGGATAAAACTACACACGCCTTTCGGTCGACAACAGAAAGCAGGCAAAAGCTCATATGACATTGGCTCGGAAACAGTTGCATCTGAGAATACACAATCTACACGGCATACGTAACAAGTGGTTCGCAATCCATTCGCCCCCGTAGCTATAAACGCCTACGACGACCCGGTAGTAGAACTGGATCTCACACGTAATCAGTTTTGAAAGCAACAGACATCAAACAATAACAGTGCGGCACACTGTATAGTACGCATATGAAGATAAGCACGTTCCAAATACTCGTGAGAACACCCATTAATCAGCATATGAACATGATGAGCACGTTTACATACCTAATGGTCTGCGACACCTTGTGGGTGACTAGGCACACTATTTTGCGCTGTGTGTTGGTCTCCCTCAGCGAGTACGCTAGGGTCAGGCCACCCAGGACATAGTTGTCGCTGGCGACTAGTGTTACAAAGGCTTCGTCTGTCATGGGATGGCAGAAGACAATATTATGTTACAACGATTTCCTATTCAGGTGGGATTGTGAAGGTAACGGGGCGCTTAGAGTACCAAAGATGCGCTTTTATAAACATACTGTTATTCGATACCCACAACGAGCTTCCAAAGCTGCATATGTCAAGTGGATGCCGAAAACAGGCTTCTATGCACGAGTCAATGAGATACCAGAATAAAGGTCCGGTAAATATATCAGTAAGGGCGAAATTGAAAAAGTACGCCGTAATGAGGGTACGATGTGTGATTCGCAAAAGGATGTTTACTTTTGTACGCGTTTGAAAGCTTCTGCGCTAGAACTCGGCACGCTTGACAAATTCATAGCACTGTTGTACGACTTACGCAGCACTTACTACTTCTAAACTTCATGTATGACATATATACAATGCAACGTATACAACTTTGAACCCCAATATAAAATTTGATATTAAAAAACGTCCCAAATGTTCGGATTGTCGAGTACAAGAGCGCATAACTGCATACGCATGGCATGCAAATGCACATGCAAACGTAAATGCAAACGCACATGCACATGCACATGCAAATTCAAATGCTAACTCACATATGCGTGTGCGTGTGCGTGTGCACACACAAGCACGCACACACAATACACGTACGTACCTATGCACGTATGCACGTATGCACACACGCACACACGCACACACGCACACACGCACACACGTACACACGCACACACGTACACACGCACACACGCACACATACGCACCTGACATTGTATGAATATTAGACTATTGACAGTGAGGAAGCGTACGGTATCTGCATATGTATCAAATACATGTTTACTTTTTTGGTCTTTTTTTGGTTTATGATAAAAAAAAAAATACGTGACTGTCGTGAGTGCCTTTTTTGCTATGAACATTTTTTTCTAGAGATCAGTTTGTACCAAACATCGCATGTAGTATATTATACTTCAGTTTTATTATATTATTGCGCAAAATAATCTTTAATTGGAAGATCGGCTATCGTTTTCGAATATTGGCTAAATTTGGGACAAAAAGCCGATTTTCATTGTCGAAAATTAATAAAATGCAACCCACTAATAGGAGAGAGTTGACTCAGTTGAGAGTGGTTCAGAGAACTTTATAAGGCAAAGTACTCGAACCTCGGTAGTCGGTAGAAGTCGGTCGGGTGTCGGCGTTGGTGATTGGTGTTCGTAAAAATCATATATAACTAAATATTCATCCAAATTAGTACATGACGTAACAAACTCTGCATCTGTGATTTTGGCTCCGAGTCTCCGACACGTGCCATCCCTGGGGGCCCCGTATCGAATAACGATGTCTCATTCTTATCTCACCGTCCAAGACTCCAAGTTCACCGAGAGAGTGCTACTCACCAGTCACCGACTCACCGGTGAATCGGTGATCTCTCCCCATAAGAGAGTGGTCTCAAGTTCTCAACCGGTTTCAAAATTTGATAATTATATTGTTCTAGAAGACGCGATACTATCTTTCGTATACAGCGCGTGCGTCACCATTTTTCTCTGGCTCGATTTGCCACAAGAAGAGAGGACGATATGCCACAAGATGAAATATGCTATTACGTTGCTACCTTTTTATGAATATGATCGCGTGCTAGTGGTAGAACTATTTTGAAAATGATACCACACGGCAATGACGGCATAGCCTCCTAAAAAAAAAACATTCTATGAAAAAATCCTTTTTTCCGTAGCCTTTGTCAATTTAGAAGGCTATGTATTTTCCCTATGACATTCTATCGCATCAGACTCATCTCAACGAACATAAAAATATATATATTGTGGTAGAACCTAGAAACTCTATAACTAGCATCAGAAAATCAGCAAGCAGCAAAGGGTAGAAGACTAGTAGTAGAAGCCGAAGGTGTGTAAATACATATAGTTCAATTATTGTTTTAATATATTTAAAAAAATGATTTTTTTGCCGTTGACCTTTATTGTAGTATGGAGCAAATTTGTGACTGAAGTTCTGATATGTTTGTGAATTTAGAATTGTGGGTTACACAAGCAATAAGCATCTGAAACCGCTTGCATGAGTAACATTGTAGATCCAACACATTTAAAAAACCCCTATGTAAATTACCTCTATATTATTACGTTCTCTGAAAAGTTTGGTTTAAAAAAGCGGTGAGCGCGTGCGTAGAGACTAAAGAGTCGACTGATATCAACTAGATATTTATATCAGAATTTTTGGCCTTTACGCACACGCGCCCATCATTTGTTATTTTAAATCAATCGGATTTATAGAAAGATTAGCATGTACTTTTTATTAGGCAAACGCTGCGGTTCGCTGTAGCAGAAACATGGAAGCTCTATATATAAAACGAGTTACCGATACACTGTAATCGAATATGAAGTGGAAAAGTTTTTGCTTTTTAAGACAGGAGCTGTCGTGAGCAGCATCCCTCACGTCTTTACTACTATGTGGAAAAACTCAACAACAGAGCTGCCTAGTTACTGGAAACACCTTCTTTGTCTACTCTCTAGTGTTGTTAAAATAAGGTGTATACAGCACGCATAAGTCAACTACTAGACGATGGATTGACATACCTATATTTCTCAAATACCTCATAGCTCTTGTGATGATGATCGAATCAATAAATATAAAATGCAATTTTTTTTTTTATGTATCAAAATAGTTTTCCTTACTATTACCGGCGGCTCATCCTCCACCCTATATAAATCTATATATTTAGGTCGGATGATGAAAAAAAAAAATGAAGAAGAAAAAAAGCCATAGATTTTGGTGAAGTTTACCACTCTTGAGTCTTGAGTGATATGTCCGCGAATGATTGATGCCTGATGGTACATACTCGAAATCCGAACTCGCAACAAACGCGAAGCTAGTCTAAATAGTGTAGGCATAGTTATAAATGCTTTAGTTACATCGCTCATGTTTTGATCTTCCTGCGACGTGTATGCGTTTCTATCGCATCAAGGTACGTATAACAATAATTCGTATATACAAGGATCTTTAGTATTGGTATGTTCAATTTCGAACCTGAGCAAAGTCTATATTATGCCCGGATGGTAAAATACGCGTCCAGAGATTCCTTCTAAATTTGTTCATATATATATATATATATATATATATATATATATAATATATAATATATATATATATATATATATATATATATTATATATATATATATATATATATATATATATATATATATATATATATATATATATAATATATATATATAATAATAATATAGCCAATAAATATATATATATATTAATGTATATAACATATATATGTATAATAATATATATGTATATATATATGTATATAATATATGTATATATATATATATATATATGCAATATATATATATATACACATATATATAATATTATAATATATGTAATATGATATAATATATATATGTAACAACCAATATATATATATAAATATGCATGTAATAATATATATATTACATACATAATATACACATATATGTATAGCATATGTAATGCATGTAGCACGTAACGTACATGGCAGCTTGTAATGTGATGTTTGTATGCATGTATGGCGTATGCGTGTTTTGTGCATGTCCCATGTATGGTGTATGTATAGCTATAATGCAATATAACATATATTATATAATATATAATACATAATATATAATAATATTATGTATATTATTATTATTACACATATGTATGTAGCCATGTGTGTGCGTGCATATATATATATATATATATATATATATAATATTATATATATATATATATATATATATATATATATATATATATTATATATATATATATATATATATATATATATATATATATATATATATATAATCTTATATGTACATGTATATATATATATATATATATATATATATATATATATATATATATATATATATATATATATATATATATATATATATATATATATATATATACATACATGTGTGTGTGTGTGTGTGTGTGTATGTGTGTGTGTGTGTGTGTGTGTGTGTGTGTGTGTGTGTATGTGTGTGTGTGTGTGAGTGAGTGAGTGTATGTTTGTGTATCGTTAAATGTTTATGTATATGAAAATAGGTTCAAATATGTATGCTCGAAAGACTTTTATACCTATATTGAGATCACTCAAATATATCTGAAAGTAAATTTTACCTTGCCTTGTTCGTATGTAACAGAACGCATCTCCGACGAGGAGAACAATGTGTAGGAAAAAATGGAGGTGACAAGAAAGCCGAGGAATCTCGCCAGCAATGGGGATTCCGCTTGGGATCGGGGGCTCAGAAATGGGTATGTTCAGTTTGACATTGAATTGTCATGTTTGGTAGTGCGGTCGGATCAGAATAATTGGGCCTATGATAGTATTTACAACATGGTTAGACATGGCAATAGTCCAATAAATGCTTGTAAAGGAACGAATATTACTTCGGTACATTAATCGGATGATAGGAGGAATTAAAGTATCCGAACCAAAATACAGGTAGTTGCAAGCTGCAAATATATATTATGCGGCTCTGATTCGAGATCGAAAGCGTTTTACGAACTATACAGCACGTAGCGACTTCTAACCTGGGGGCCTGACATGTGTTGAACGTAAATGAAAAACTGATTGTTTTGCGCTGGAACTGGGATGAGCGTTCGATTCAGAAGTTGATGTTTCTTTGTGAACCCTATCGATACGCAACGTATTCGATGTTGTTGTCTTGAGTCAGGACATCGTCGTCGTTTATCGCTAATCTCATATCAATCCATTCACCAGGAGGAAAGAGCAGGCGAGGTTTCACCGACGCAAAGAAGCCGCGAGATTCTTGTCTACCATCTCTATGAAAGCCGAACCCAACCAGGCTAGTGTGACGCCCTCAGCAAATACATCCTTGCATCAGGTATGTACGCAATCACGCCAAGATTCTTGCCTAGACTCTCATCGAGAAAGGATTACACTCTTATTAAGTACTGTATATCAACTGTGGCTGTCGCGCGAGGTCTGCGGGGGAAGTTGTTGTGTGGCTCTCTCGACTGTACAATACGCTTGGACCGCCCAACACATCAAGAATCGATAGCATATGGTCGAACTAAGCCGACACCAGCGTAGATCCGAATTACGGATGTTATTTGCGAAAGACACGCATCACCCACACATCCCTTCATTCCTTTTCTTGTGCTGAGGCTTTTGTGCATTCAAATCCCTCGCTTGGAGACTAGCTAATGCACACCGCGATTATTCCTATGAATTGCTTAGTTTCGAAATCAGGGCTACCTCGTTCTGGCAATGTTAACCGTATTCTATCGAAACTTATATAGCGCTACTACACCACCTTTGTAGTTATAGTCTCCCTGCTGGAGGGCGTTATCCTTATCTATATGTATCATTTACCGGTTTGTCCATCGAGTGTTCTAGAATTTGGTAAGTTGATTTAAACGACTGAGTCATTCACCGAGGACTCGCATCTCAGAATTATCGTAGTGCATCCCAGTAGATCAACTGGTACTGGGAAGTGCGCACTTTTCGATGCGGCCTCGGGGTTTTTATTCCCATGATGGAAAGTTTTGCACTGTCAATCACACTCGCATGTGTGCAATGTATCACCTCTCAGACACACCGTGTAGTTGCTGTTTTACGCACGTATCGGTCCGTTGGACAATCACAATATGTATGCTGTGGCTCATATCTTCTGACAGGTTGCTGAGATATGGGTGGAGTGTAAGCAACAAGTATTGTGCATCATACTGTGCAAGTTATCGTGCGTAGTCTGTTCATCCTTTGTCGCCATTGTACGTGCCGTGTAGCATGCGCCACACACAGAGGCGTGAGTATTCATACTTATGTATGTCCCGCACTGCCCTCTGCGTCGTCCGTTCGCTCAGGTGCGATTAAACATCAACAGATCCAATGAAGACCTACAGGTATCCCACGATGACCAGCGCCACAGTAATGGTACAGGCCATGGCGTGGCTATGGCCGACATCAATAGCATCGATAGTCGCCCGATGATGCAACAGGTTAGTTAATGTTTTGGCGAAGTGTCCAATCCATTCCAGTTCAGTGGTGTCCTCAAAATTTAAAAAAACAGATGGTTCAGTATATGGATTCGTTCTCCTCTGCGGAAACTGTTCACTTAGGGTGTGGAAGTGTCGCTATCTTTAAGTGGTGTGTACATGTCGCGAGTGTCCTAAGTGGATTGGCAGCTGTGTGTGTATAGTGGACAAGATAGAGGTGTCTCGTTCGCTGCAATATGAATGGAAGAAGGCCTGTACCATCATACTCGATATGCATTGTGTTTATGCACGAAAATATCGTCATTCAATATATATATATATATATATATATATATAGGGTTTCATGTGCGTCGGTCATTATAGTTAAGCTTTGGGACGACTTGATTAAATTTTTCTCGGTGCCTCCCTGTGTCTGTTCCAATGGTCTTTGCACAACACTCAACCGAATTGATCTGGCGTTTTGCTAGTTAACCCGTTCACTAGGAGTCTGCATATATACACATTAGGTCTTCCTCGAAGCGGTTTATGTATTTCGATTCATAAACATGTGACCTATCATTATCAACATCGTAGGATGCTGACGACATTAGAGAAGGCCAACTTCTTGAACCAGGTCTGTTACGTATCAGAGTCAGGGGTGGTGCGTTGTGGCCACGTCGTCTGGTGTACCTTCTTGCAAGATGCATTTGTGGTTAGGGATCTGGGTAGTCGTGTGGTATTCATATCACTTGATAGACCGTGACATCTCCATTGTACCAAAGTGCGCGAGGCTACTATGATTGAAACGTTGCTATCCACAATTGTGATGTTGCTATCCATGATTGTGACGTTGCTATTTATGATGAGACATTGCTATCCATGATTGAGCCGTTGCTATCCATGATTGTGAAAATTGCTATCCATAATTTTGACGTTGCTATCCATGATTTTGACGTTGCTATCCATGATTGAGCCGTTGCTATCCATGATTTTGACGTTGCTATTTATGATTGTGACGTTGCTATCCATAACTGATACGTTACTATCCATGATTGTGACGTTGCTATCCATGATTGAGCCGTTGCTATCCATCATTGTGACGTTGCTATCTCTGCTAGTTCAGTGTAAGGCCTGTATTGCTTGTGTCATGCCCGTGCCTTCATTCTCTACAGTGCGTGCGTCCTTTATTGTTTTTTTCGTTCACTATTGTAACGCAAAATATCACGGCAATTGTTCAACACTTTGCGGGCTGTCTTTTTGTTAACAGTAAAATCCCGGTAGATTGACGGTATCCATGTTCATCATACTGATCGAATCGTTGACTATAGCGACTATATTCTTTTCTGTTCTCATTTTCAGTACTCTTGCTCAACCATCAATACTCACTCACTCACACTATCACACACACACACAACCTCTCCTCCCCCCCCCCCTTTCCCCTGACTAAATCAGTGCATAACACTCCAACCGCTGACACAAATCCACCCACCCACTGCGCGCAGGTGTACTGCCCAATGGCGGAACAACTTACATTGCTTCACGGGGGGGTCTGCGTGGCATTCGTAAGCCGCTGGTGCTCGTGTCGCCGCACTCGCGGTGTCCGTTCTACATGTTCACAGTGATCAAGTACGATCCGGGCGAGAAGGACCTGCAGGGCGAGGCAGATGCGCAGAGTGGCCACTTCGGTGTTCAACAGCGTACGCGCGAGAGAGGCACCCTGTCGTATATGCAGGTGGGTGGGTAG